>CM069860.1:221092796-221277796 GCA_036172795.1 Pelodytes ibericus
GGAGAAGGAGAGAACAGGGAGCTGGGCAGGAGGAAGAGAGGACAGGGAGCTGGGCAGGAGGAAGAGAGGACAGGGAGCTGGGCAGGAGGAAGAGAGGACAGGGAGCTGGGCAGGAGGAAGAGAGGACAGGGAGCTGGGCAGGAGAAGGAGAGGACATGGAGCTGGGCAGGAGGAAGAGAGGACAGGTGAGCTGGGCAGGAAGAAGAGAGGACAGGGAGCTGGGCAGGAGGAAGAGAGGACAGGGAGCTGGGCAGGAGGAAGAGAGGACATGGAGCTGGGCAGGTTACGGAGAGGACAGAGAGCTGGGCAGGAGGAAGAGAGGACAGGGAGCTGGGCAGGAGGAAGAGAGGACAGGGAGCTGGGCAGGAGGAAGAGAGGACAGGGAGCTGGGCAGGAGGAAGAGAGGACAGGGAGCTGGGCAGGAGGAAGAGAGGACAGGGAGCTGGGCAGGAGGAAGAGAGGACAGGGAGCTGGGCAGGAGGAAGAGAGGACAGGGAGCTGGGCAGGAGAAAGAGAGAACATGGAAATGGGCAGGAGGAAGAGAGGACAGGGAGCTGGGCAGGAGGAAGAGAGGACAGGGAGCTGGGCAGGAGGAAGAGAGGACAGGGAGCTGGGCAGGAGGAAGAGAGGACATGGAGCTGGGCAGGTTACGGAGAGGACAGAGAGCTGGGCAGGAGGAAGAGAGGACAGGGAGCTGGGCAGGAGAAGGAGAGGACAGGGAGCTGGGCAGGAGAAAGAGAGAACAGGGAGCTGGGCAGGAGGAAGAGAGGACAGGGAGCTGGGCAGGAGGAAGAGAGGACAGGGAGCTGGGCAGGAGGAAGAGAGGACAGGTGAGCTGGGCAGGAGGAAGAGAGGACAGGGAGCTGGGCAGGAGGAAGAGAGGACAGGGAGCTGGGCAGGAGGAAGAGAGGACAGGGAGCTGGGCAGGAGGAAGAGAGGACAGGGAGCTGGGCAGGTTAAGGAGAGGACAGGGAGCTGGGCAGGTTAAGGAGAGGACAGGGAGCTGGGCAGGAGGAAGAGAGGACAGGGAGCTGGGCAGGAGGAAGAAAGGATAGGAACCTTGGTAGGAAAGAGACAGTTCAATAAGAGGGCAAGGAATGGGTCAGATTGGAAAGGACAACAGAAAACTGGCTAGGAGAATGAGGGGGGCCTGTCAGAGGATCTAAGAAGGACAGAAGGAGGCACAGGATATAAATAAAGTATTGGTTTAACTGGCAGAACCCTGGCTGCAATTAAAGTGCACCTGTAACAAATGCACACTGTAACATGACCGTGCAGCGCCCCCCCCCCCCCCCCCCACATACTGTACTGCCAAACTGTAAGTAAAGACGGAGTTATTATCAGAGGTTTTCAGCTGGATATAAAGGTCTAGCAAGGCACCGGTCCCAATCTATTCATGACAAGCTCCAGATTTACAAACCCGCCGTAACCCCCTCAAAGTTAACTTTTCCCCTATGTCCTGGGGACTGAAAACACTGACACCTCACTACCAAGAGGCTCGTATAAGAAACAAAATGGCAATTTACACCAGCAAAATAGTTTGTTGTCCCTAAAAGCTTTCTTCTGTCTCCAGAGTGGTATTCGCAGGGGGGAGTATTTATATATGCGATTCTTGTAATTTAGTCGTTTACTATACAGGGAGCATAACATAAAAAAAAAAAATAACAATAGATAGCGCACATAATAAAAGACAGCAGACTTAATATTCTTTATAAAAAAAAAAAAAAAAATATATAACTGTACTACCAATAGAGATTAAACAAAATCATAAATAAATGAATAAATAGCAAAATACATATGTTCATAAAATACCAAACACTCAATACAAAAATATATATTATATATGTATATCAAGATAAATAAAGCATGCAGCAAATAATACACGCTCATAAAAATATGGCACGTACCCCATAACACGGGGAGGGATGGGGTTAAACGTCTGCATTGTCAGGCCCGGGGTGATGACATGTGAAGAATTAAAATTCAGCAGTGAAGCGACTGACCTACGGAGCAGAACAGCTGTACAGGAGTCTGCAGAGACATGGGGGACGAGGCTCTATCATTACAGGAAGTGTCCCCAGCGCCTTTACTAAATGACATCACTGCACACGCGTTCCAAGAAACCTGCCTCAGCTCACAGATATGCGCTCCGACGCCTGCTCCGAGAGCAACACAAACATACAGCGCTTACGTAATCCACGCAGCGGGACATACAGCCTCGCAGGGACACTACATGCCTCACAGAGACACCACATGCCTCGCAGGGACACCACATGCATCGCAGGGACACCACAGGCCTCGCAGGGACACCACATGCCTCACCGGGACACCACATGCCTTGCAGGGACACCAAATGCCTCGCAGAGACACCACAGGCCTCGCAGGGACACCACATGCCTGGCAGGGACACCACATGCCTCGCAGGGACACCACATGCCTCGCAGAGACACCACATGCCTCGAAGACACCACATGCCTCGAAGACACCACATGCCTCGAAGACACCACATGCATCGCAGGGACACCACATGCCTCGAAGACACCACATGCCTCGAAGACACCACATGCCTCGAAGACACCACATGCATCGCAGGGACACCACATGCATCGCAGGGACACCACAGGCCTCGCAGGGACACCACATGCCTCGCAGGGACACCACATGCCTCGCAGGGACATCACAGGCCTCGCAGGGACACCACATGCCTCGCAGGGACACCACATGCCTCGCAGGGACACCACATGCCTCGCAGGGACATCACAGGCCTCGCAGGGACACCACAGGCCTCGAAGACACCACATGCCTCGAAGACACCACATGCCTCGAAGACACCACATGCCTCGCAGGGACACCACAGGCCTCGCAGGGACATCACAGGCCTCGCAGGGACACCACATGCCTCGAAGACACCACATGCCTCGAAGACACCACATGCCTCGCAGGGACACCACATGCCTCGCAGGGACACCACATGCCTCGCAGGGACATCAAATGTCTCCCAGAGGCACCACATGCCTCCCAGAGACACAACATGCCTCGCAGGGACACCACATGCCTCACAGGGACACCACATGCCTCGCAGGGACACCACAGGCCTCGCAGGGACACCACAGGCCTCGCAGAGACACCACAGGCCATGCAGAGACACCACATGTCTCACAGGGACACCAAAATATAAAATATATCGAAAAAAAAATTATATATATATATATATACACACTCGATATATTTATATATATGTTTAGTTTTTACATTTTCCTGCGGAAGAAGTACACATACATTATTATTATTTTTTTTTATATAGAATTCAGAGAATAATTGAATGAAGCAGAATTATTTTACTAGATAACAGAAATGTGTTTTTTTTTTTATTATGCCTCCATTAAAGAGAACCTGTCTATTTGATAAAAAAAAAATGAAACATTATATAATGTATTTCTATATCACTTTGTGTTTCTGGATTTTTGCCCAGGATAACTGAAAATATTTTGAAAAAGAATAGAAAACAGTAAATAAAAAAATACAAATTCTCTAAACTTAACAATGTTTCCTTTGCAGATTTCTCCCCTTACCTATCACTCGCAGTCCAGCTAAATATAACTTGGCATCAGTGTCACTCACAATTTGTATTTATATACAATGTCAGCCCTTTTTTTTGTTGAATTTACCCAAGATTATGTCCCAGAAATAGCATTTTTCTCGGTAAAATTGCACAGCCTGTTCTTCTAATGACAAGCTTAAATATGCCAATAAAAATGTGTTTCTGTTTCCTTTTAATTAATTCAGATAGTTTGATTTAATTGCAGATCTTATGAAGTGGTTCTGTTACACTGATCTTGAACTGGAATAATACAAGGTTTTTGCAGAAGCAGAGGGGCAGCGAAGGTGTAGTTACCCAGATTACGATCTTGAGAGGCGCACACTGCAGAGTTTCCATTTCTTAATAAAGGACAAGGAGCAAATTAGTCCAAGATCCCACCGTGCACAAGGATTTCTAAATGTTCATTTTCTCTGAGAGCCGCAAGGAGCACAGCGATGTAATTCAGAAAAAAAGGAATAAATATAACAATTTGATTTCACAAGATTCCTTGGTGAAGCTTTGAAAACAGGGTACGAAGGGAAAATAAGAACTGTTCACAGTGCAATAATTCTGGGACATCCCCAAAGGTGATGGGACAGGATGCCCACCCCCAAACAGTGGTGTATCTTGGTTTTGTGCTGCCCTAGGCAGACAAAATTCGGGCACCCCCCCACATTGCACACCTACGGACATGCCTCATCACCCACGTTGCACACCAACGACATGCCCCATCACCCACATTGCATACACACTAAATGCCCCATCACATGCCACCATCACCCTCATTTCGTACCCCCACCACATCCGTTACATTCCCCCCATCGCCCCGATTAATAATAAGGAGCTAAAGCTTGCTAAAAGGTGGGTGAGGGAGTGAAAATGTTTGAACACCCTCTAGCAAAGTGCCGCCCTAGGCGAGTGCCTTGTTTGTCTTGTGGAATATACAGTACTGCCCCCCAAATACTAAGTATTAGTACTACACACTTGGTTGAACTAGAAGTAACAGCCAATACCATGTGAAGAAAAACACACATTACAACACAGCAGCCTTTTCCCTTTCTTGTCTTTGGCATTGTCAGTTGCTGTGAGAAACGCGTTGGCGAAGATGTTAGCGAGAGCCACTAATAAACTGGTAACTTGATCGATTGTACTGGGATTTGAAGGAATCTTGCTGAGGCTTCTGGTTATCCCACTATAAAATAGGGAGCACAAATCAGTGCTGAGCCCCTCCCAATTTAGGTGCACGACAGTCAACTTTTTGACAGCTCTCAACCACGGGTCAGCGCCAGCATTGCACAACGATGATCTGTGGTCCTTCACCAGTCCTTGCCACGGACATGGCTGTCTTTGTACACACACTTCTCCCCACTTATCAGTTGTGACTGACCGGTTGAAGCCTCCAGTACTCGGCTAACCAATAAATGATTTATTTGGGGAAATCATAGGCTGACCAGCCTGTATTTAGGAGACTAATTAATATCCTAAAAGTATTGTTGTAAATCACTATTATAATTTTTTTATTTTTTTATACATAAATATGAGTTAAAGATTATTTGCAATGGAAGTTTACTTTTGCCATCAAAGTCCATCCAAACATAGTGACATTGACAAATGAGATATCAGCCATAATTGCCAATCTCTCTCTATACTGTGCAGCCCCGTGCAATTCAACATGTTCTACCACTAGAGCGCAAATCTGGGGCAGTTACCATAGAAACCCTGGCGCTGTTTGTGCCGACTGTTCCACTCTTTGCCCCACAAATAATATATAAGTGTTTTATAAGAAATTCCTTTAATAAAATCTCTATTGTCCATAGGAGGGATCTGTTCATCTGACTTGTCCAAACCACAAAGTAAACCTTTCGCACTCCCTGTCCATCCCCCCAGCCATCTTCGAGAGCAGTTGTATCCGATACACTCTTTCCCCCCCACATATTATGGTGTGCACATCTGTTACAGATGCATAAACAACATGTCTCCCCGTTTTTTTTTTTGCAAACATAACAGCATTTAATCCATCACACTAACAAACAGACTGGATTCGCAACGAGCCAAGAGACTAAGACATAAACCTGAGATTTTATCCTCTGTATATAAAACCAATACGGTAATCACATCTTGGCAAAGCAATGATCTCCGCTCATTTTACTCAATGAATAAGTAGGTAAAATATACGACAGCGTAAAGAAACCGAGGTATTATTTTTAAAGACAAAGGAAGGACATTAAAAGTCGGTTTGTGACCAATACAAATGCAAAAATCAAAATTAAAATTTTGTTTTTCTTTTTTTCCCTAAGGATTATATTAAAGATGCATTAAATGCTGCATCTGCAGAACCCTGCCTATTGTGGCCAAGTGTGTCACGCAAGGAAATTAGTTGTGTCCCTGTTCTCTGCTCACCACCGCTTTCTGGAGCAGTGTGGACCAATCAGCTTCCACAAGGGGGGCGGTACAAAGTATTGGGGAGGGGTCATTAAGTATATCCACACAAGATGGCTGCATCCAGTGTAATTTGGGACCATAACAGATCCACTTTTAATTACAATTCCACTGAACACAGGAAGGTACAGGTTTAAAAAAAAAAAAAAAAAATGTGAATTAACAGATGGAAAATATTAATAATTTTCTCTTTTGACGGTTTTATAGATCTGTTAATTGGATTGACACCAAAAATCTGTGCGCACTGCAGCCTTACTTAAAAAAAAAAAACACATTTATTTTTAGACAAGTATCACACAAAGAAACAGATCTGGGTTTTTTCGTAAGACACAATGTTCAAGGTAATCCTGCTCTGCATAAAAATGTTCTTCCTAAAAGAATCGTGTCCCCTACTCCCAAGGATCTTTACAGGTCCTGAGGCTGGCGTTTGCTCACAGCCATTCAGAGCGAGGGATAGCCTTGCTCATCAGATCGGGGTCTGTATGGAGCGGGGGTCCGAGTTAAGTTTCTCTCTGATGATCCCCATTTAAAACGAGGGTCTCTCTCTACACGAGCAGACCGGGCCGTCTACTTCCCAGGGAAGCATGGCAGCTGCCGCTCAGACAATAAACTAGAAAGTATCTGTCAGTTGCTCATACTACTGGCACTATATGTGTCACTTGTGTCTATATTAGAAGCACAATAAAAAAAAAAAAATAATAAGTTTAGTTAACATTTAAAGAAATATGTCTTGTATGAGTAAAGTAGGCCAGAAAAAAAAGGTTCCACTTGTTTATTATTTTATTACTAAAAACTGCAGATAACGTGTAATGTAGCTATTGCTACAGCATTAGTCCCGTCTTTATCCTGAATATCTCCCGATGCTCTCCTTTCTTGAGTTATATCACAGCATACAGAGATCTCCGAAAGCACGCCCCCTGCCTTCCAAGCACTTGAAACAGCAGTAATAACTAGCAAGAGGACTTTCTCCTAGGGGAGCATGAAAACTGTTGCAGAGGAAGCCACTCCCACCTCCTGTGCCGTGTGCACTCCCTCTCTCTGACGTCACTGAATTTAGAAGCCCCGACGGAATTATAACTACAAGAGAACAGTCAATTTACATATATTGAAAACATGTCCAAATAAAGTGGTGCTGCCCTTTAAAGGGTTAACGTTTAAAACAACCAGTCCTGTTTTTTTTTTTTTTTTTTTCTGTGAAGGACATGTACTGATGTCATTAAATATTCTAATACTGGCCTTTTTCAGACACAGATATCGGAATTTGTCAGTATTGCAGATCCGGAACACTTTGTTTGTTTGCGTTCCCGTCTGGCATTCAGTGAGTTAATGAGATTGTGGTAGGGGGATATACGGGAGGACTCGGGGACTGCAGCTTTTGGCAGAACGGTTCTCACCTGCGAGAAGATATAAGCCAGGTGCAGCTGATGATATATTGAATAAAGAATGAATCATTACAGAATAAACACCTGGACTCGGATTATCCCATATGTCAAAGCAAACGCCACAAGGTAAGTATTGTGAGCGACATGTGCTCTCCGAGATTTGTCTACAATTAATTTTACAGCTATATAAAAAAAATGTGGAAATATTCATGTTGTCTCTTTACTTAGCATTGGGCTTAGATATCGTCTATACCACGGATTCCACGGGCACATATACAGCTACGGGAGAAGTGCCACTGTCAGTGTCTTATGTTGGAAGGTCATTGCCCTTCTTTGTGACCATCTCACACAGTTTTGATCCCCAACATTTGGCCACACTTTAAAATATCAGAAAAACTCCAGTAGTAGACATTTTCCGTACACTTTACAGGGGCAGGACAACGCGTTTTATAGATGGCAAAACCTTCTTTACGTGGAGATAAGTCCCAGGTTTTGTGGGGAGTTTTATTCCATGTTATGCTCCAAGAGATGTTTTTGGAATACAATTGAGAGGGTAGTGGATGTATGGAATAGCCTGCCAGCAGAAGTGGTAGAGGTAAACACAGTCAAGGATTTTAAGCATGCGTGGGATAGACACAAGGCTATCCTAGCTATAAGACCGGGAACGGGGGACTAATAAAAGTACTCCAAAAAAAATAAAAAAATTGGGCAGACTAGATGGACCGAATGGTTCTTATCTGCCGACACATTCTATGTTTCTATGTTTCTAATTGGCACACAGTCATTTACTCTACTTTAGCATTAGAGCAAGATAAGGTAAGTATGTGTTGTATTTCATTTAAGCATTTCTATTTAAAATATCTACATTTCAATTAAACACTTATTAAATCTCTGCCGACACTTGTCCTTTTACACCTCCAAGAAGTGCCCACACCTCAGTTCAGGATGGAAGGATAAATCTCCTGCAGGTCTCAGCCCCTGTAGAAACTGCATTTCTATCCGTAAATCAAGCCAGAGGACCACACACACCAAAGCCTAGCACTATTAATAGCTCAGGCCGTACCCCCCAGGTCTTATGGATTAGCAGTTTATGGCAGGTTTTGGTCACCTACGCTGCCAGTTTCACGTAGACCTTTCTTGGGATTTCTTAAATCGGCCTTTGTATTTACTGTCCGGTTTTCCACCAGAGAGGGGAAGGTGCTATAAGAATGCTTCACATTTGGTGACAGATGTGGGGGGTGTGCTGTCCCACATAGAAATGAAAATATTGTGTTGGACCCACCAGCATCAATGAGTTTAACCCTCCACGTGGGAGGTTTTTGTATGATAATTCACCTCCTGCAGTGCCTTAGACACTGGGGAGACAAATGAATGTTAACTTTCTTGGCTTCTCCGAATTTCCACTGATAATAAGGTTGGACCCTACAAACTCGACACAGTAGAAGCAAAAAGAGAGACGCAGAAGAGAGTGCCGTGGGGATTGTACTCTGGGTTTTGGTATGCCAAATACAAATTCTTCACCCAGTCAGGACATTATATTTTTTAATATTCGGATACCGTCCTGCAAACCAAGTCTTGACAATCCCATTATCATTCTTCCAGCTGTGGAGTAAAACGGATCTGCCTCAAGATAATCCACCGGGGAGTGAGGACATTAAGTCTGGTACTAAGAGTGCAAAGGCACAAAGTGGCTCCCGGGTCCATCATTCACTTAATGGGCCTCTGTCAACCTGAACCCTGCTCGTACTGCCAAGGTCAGGCATTAAATAAGAGAAACATATGTTTAAGGCGTCTGTGATGCCTCCTGTTCATGACATCACCTTGTGGCTAGATATGTGGCAAATTAACTGGTTTTAATGGGAAGTTGCATATCCCGTCACAAGGTGATGTCATAAGAAGGAGTCACCAGACACATTTAAACCACATGAATTACTCTTATTTTATGCATTTTTTTTTTGCAATTCTGTTAACATAATGGATAGACCATTTTTCATCATTAACAGTAGAAGCAATGTTTAGGTTGACGGTTATTATTTTTTTAGGAGAGGAGCCAGCCCCCCAGTGGTGTGTCCGTTAATCAGACCAAAACCAACTCAGATTCGCAATGCACACGATGCTTACTCTGCGGTGCCAAACCTCAAGGCTCTAAATAACCACGTACTAAATACAACTTTCCCGATAAAAAAAACCAAAAACATATAACTGCTTTACAGAGATAAATTAAATACTTAATGTCCCATTACAAGCACAATATTTAATTCTCACCGTTTTATTCTTGTGTTCTTAGCAGCCGTCCCTCTCGCTGTTTATTTGCAATTAACCAGAATAGATCTTACATTAACTCCACCCACCCGCTGCGTCTGAAGGGTTCCGAGCATACAGCTGTACATACCGTTGCCAGACCGGCCATGTTTTTGAGGGACACATATAACTTTCATTTCCTGCTCTCCAGAATGTATAATTCATTTGAATTCAGAGGCAATATAAGTTACTGTACCAAAGTTGTTCTGATGGGATCCAATAGTTGATTTAGTTATTTGTTCCCTTTGGAAACTCATGTGAAAAAAATACCTATTGATACATCCGCTCTCCAGGCTCCTGCGTGATTTATTGCACATTGCAAGTGTAGTTTTTTTGGAACACTTTGAGAGTTGCTTTTTTTTAAAAAGATACTTTGATTGTTGCTGTTTAACGTCCAGGCTTCAGGCAAACTCTGTATTATCGATTGCTTCCTCAACACTTTGTATCTTTTAAAAACAAACACATGAAATGTAACAGAGTTATTGCTGTCAGCAATCCTGATAGATTGCTATAGCAACAGACCTGCCCATCTCTCCAAGCCCCTCCTTGTTTTGATGTCAATTAATTTAGAGGCCCCACTGATTTTTAAAAATTTTTTAAAGTAAAAATGTGACCTATATTAAACATTCGTACAACATGCAAAAACTAAGCCAGGTGGACCTGCCCATTTAGGGGAAAGTTACAAAAGAAAAAACTTAAAATGAAAATAAAAACGCTTGGACAAGTAGGAAAGATGATTAGAATCTTATAAAATTAACTTTCACATATGTTTTTTAAATCTGCACTTCCAATGATATCAAGTGGCGCGGAATGTGATGTGTGGGTGTTTGGCGATGACATGATTACTAGGCGCACGCGATAGGTCTGCGTCCGAGGGATTCCCAATAAGGAAAGAAGGCGGCAGAATGGAGGATCTATAAAAAATTTATAGATATATATTTTATTTATTTTTCTTTTTTTTAAAAACACAATAAACTTTATATTAAAGAAAAAAAAAACATTCGCTCTAGCTAGACTTTTTAAAAAATTTTATCGGTATTTTGCATTTTCAGAGATGAAATCTTATTAACCCCTTGCCCTCCTTTTGGCAGCAATGACAGGGTGAATTTTAAGACACAATTGCCTGAAGTACAGTCCTGATCAGTAGCTCACAAATGTATCCACCATGTTACACGTGGTGTTTGACAAGGATCCTCGTTTAATACGCTCAGTAACACATTTCGGATTTAACAAGCTTTAAAATCTGCAGTATGAGTGAATCTTTTACAACCTCGGTTCAGGGAGATACCTGTCACATCCCTTCCTTCGTTAACATTTTCAATGTCACATCAGTCGGTCAATTGAACATTGTTTATTTCCCAGCCAACCCATATAAACATGACATGTCCTGACCGGCAATTCTCAACTGCATTTTTTTTTGCAAGGAATTAAAAAAAATAAAAAAAAAACCTGACAAATTAAACACACAGTAAGTTTAGACTCTACGAAGCTACAGCTGTGAAACCGTAAGTGAATAAATCCCTGCAAGTAATATTTATTTTTGTACAAATATAGGGGACAGTGCAAGGTAATTGCCTCCAGACCTATCAGTTAAAAAGCCTGGCTAGTTCATCTGTGAAACGGACATTACAACTTGTGCTAGTGTTTGTAAAACTTGAAAAAAAAAAAAAAAAATCTATGAGCTTTGGTCAATCACATCTTCTGCAATTACTCAACAGGTAAACATAAAAAAAATGTCCAAAAAAATGGAGACAGCAATAACAAAGAGGGTTAAACTGATCCCATTAGAAATTCCACTTATTTCACTTTCTTTTATGTTTTAGTTGTATAGAGCACAGACATTTTCTATAGTCTTCAAGTACTTAACAGTAGGACAAAATGCTGAGTTCTTCTATGGATCTCTACCCCCAACTGCACAGTATTCCCCCTCCCAAATAGTCTTTTGCATATCTGCAAGCAGGAAACAACAGTCATTTATCTCTTGTTTATCATAGATTTTTTAAGGCCAGAAACATGACAGTTTGAATTGGAAAAGAAAAGGACGATTTGATGAACCCAGGATTTGTAAAAATGAACCCAAAAAACTGTTTACTGTAAAAAAAAAAAAATGTTGCAACTTAATACTTTTTTTTTTTTTTTACATACAAATAATGTTCTTTCCCAGCCGGATACAATAATTCACTTTTGTTTAAATAATCTGTGAAGACTTATGAATTAGTTTATCAAGCAACAGTTGGTGAGGGTGGGTTGGGAATGGGAGGTTTGTTCCAAATATTTCAGAATTAACATCTATTGTGCCAGGAGATTTGAAAATTTGTGACAGAGAAATATGGGGATGATAATAGTTAACTCAAATTAGAAAAAGGTGTACGGATCTTAAAGCGAGAAAAAAAGAAAAAAGAATGATACAGTTTTTGCCACAAGAAAAAGCCCAAAATGTTCAAAACAAAAACCAGTTGTACATACAGAAAATAGTAGATAAAATGTAGCCGTAAAAGCAAAAACAGAGTAACTTTAAGCCAAAAAGGAAAAAGGTTGGTAGGTTTTGCAAATTCCAAACAGTAATAGAATAAAAATAAACAATAAGAACAATATAAAGGCTATTATTTCTCTAAAAAAAAAAACACAACCTCACAGCCGACTCTCAAAAAAAAAAGATTGAAAAAAAAGTTCTAAAACCCCACAAGACTTTAGATGTATTTTTCTGTTGTGGTTTTCCGTGTACATATTTTTTACTTCTATTAGCCGTCAACTGTATTCTAAATGGAAACACAAGGTAGGTTTTAAAGTAATGTTGTAAAATTGTTATTAATTGACCTCCCCAGAAGGCCAATCTTGGCCGAAAAACTATGAATAAAACAAGACACACACAAAAAAAAAGCAGAATAGTTTAGCCAACCTATTGATATTGCAATCAATGTTAATATCTCTGAGTATATCCAGCGATGCACTTTAAAATAAAACAGATATCTCCAGATATCTCCGTCCCGTGCAGAGGCAGAGGCAAACCCAGAAAACGGACGGATACAATTTATAAAAAATGCATTTTTTTTTGCAAACTTTTTTCGCTGGGGGATCAGGAAACTCCGTCACCCAATTTATTTACCAGATACTCAATGGAATCAATTATACGTACATATTAATAATATTAAACTAGAAGAAATACACAGTGACTTTATTTTTATAAGTTTAACTTAAATATAGACTTTAAACTCCCAAAACATACTAAATCAACACATTGGGGCCGCACCCTTTGAGAACCAGAGTGGTCTTAATAAGCATTGGTAATTGCATTAAAAGGGCGGAAGGGTCCAACTTTGGGGTTAACAGGGTCCTACTGTCAGTATCGAGGCTTCAGGCACACACAAAGGTTCAAAAGTTTGGGCTCACCTTGTTTTTCATGAAAATAGAGTTGGAAAATGAATAGGAAATACTGATTCAAAGTCTAAAGAACGTCAGTCCCACCCGTTCAAAAGTTTGGTTTTTTGAAAGAAATGCCACATTTTCCCACTAAAATTGCATTACTTGGATGAGACATACAGTGTGAGAAATATATATATATATATATATATATATATATATATATATATATATATATATAATACAGCTGAAAGCCGCTGTGCTGATTGAAGAACCAATAAAACTGTCCTTCGGAGTGTAAATCCTTATATGTAACCTTGTCAACGTCTTGACTGTGTTCCCTGTTCATTTCGCAATTCATTTCACGCGTGATTTCATGGAAAACAAGGCAATTTCGAAGTGACCCAAAACTTTTGAATGGTGGTGTATATAAGTTTATAAGTAGACGCACGCAGCTTTCTAATGGACATATATCTCTATTTATGGCTTCCTGCTTTAAAAACGTATTTTTAGTCCAATGTAATAATTTGTCTCCAGACAGAGATAATATCACTGTTACTCCCCCCCCCCCCCCCCAGTCTTAAAGAACCTAACACTGGAAGAAGGCCACACTTGGACAATTAGTAGCAAAAATAAAAATAACAAATCTAGAACTTGCCTGTATTATAAAATAACCAATACAATTATCTATTTAAAGAAGGGAAAGGTTTGACTTGAGGCAGTTATTTCATTCTTTCCCAGCATGTTTCTGGATGATCGGAGAGGGAGAGGTAAAACCTGGATTATTCCCCCCCCCCCCCACGCTAACATACTTTGCTTTACACTGGCCAGTCCTGTACCAATATAAAGCAGTCATTAAACTGGCAGCAGCAGAGAATACAAGTTTATCATCCAGGTAGAGTGGAAGGAGAACGCCATCGGGTTTTGCCAAGAGTCAAGTATGTTACGGAAATGGTGGTCCATCTTAAAATGCTACTTGCCAATTAAGCTAATTGTCCTTCCTGTCGTTATCTCAGGAGCGTTTGAACTGCACTTGGGAGAGAGTGTAAATTATACTGAAAGGTCACTGTATAGTAGTGCTGTGTATCCAGCTAGCGGTTTTGTAGACTCTTGCGAAATAATTAATTTAAAGGTTTAATTCAACCCCCCCCCCTCCTTCATGCTCCCCTCCCCAAAAAAAATATCTGGCGTTGACGGAGAGGGACTCCTATAACCGATGGGGAAATTGAGCAGCCTCACGCTTAGTCAATTAAAATCCACTGATGGGGCAGATCAATAAACAGAGGGGCAGCCAGTCACATCCCCTTTTTTTCGGAGACGTACGATATTGCAGATCTGGGTCAAACGAGGTCTGGTACAATATAACGCGCTCTGCCAATGTGTTTAGCAGTAATAAATATTTTACCCAGCCTTTTCCAGGCAGAAAGAAATCACGCAGTCGCTACACACACACGCGTGTGCTTTTCAAGTGCGGATTGGAGTAACTTAATGCTGGTGGTCTTGCCGCTGGTCAGCACAGAGCCTATTAAAGAAGGGGGGTGTGGGGCTGGCAATTAAAAAGGCTGGCAGATGCCAGTCCGGGGAGGGTGGCTCAGGAATAATGAACAAACACTGGAGCAATGTGAGATTTGATCCCACAAGAGATCAGTGCACATCTCTTGTGGGATCAAGGGGGGGGGGGGGGGGACGGGGACGACTGATACCAGAAATCTGGCAAATACACATTTATACAGACAAGAAATCTTGACTTTAATAAACCCGGAAAAGCCACTGGATAAAGTATGGCAATAGCAGAAACCAGGCAAACACCAAAGAGAATAAAAATAATAAATCTGCACTATGTGCATCGGCATTCCTCCTCTCCGGCTCCTAAAAAGGTTAAAGCCCTAATAATAGAGATTGTTTTAAAAAAAAAAAAAAATCCTAAGCATTTCAAATGATCACAATTCATACGCATAGCTAATCACAGATTATAAGGTGGTCAACAGTTTGGGGGGGGGGGAAGGGGTTAAACTCACTTTCTGTTTAACCCCTTAACTCCCCCCTTTAAATATTCTATTTAATCAGAATCCTGGTATTAAAAGAAAGAAAAAAAAAAAAAAAAGAGTTCTGTAGCAAGGAAAACATAAACCAAAACCCATCCAGTCCATTCAAGTGGAATGAGCTTATCCACTTCTTAAAGCATCACTTAAATAGCCAGGCAGCAGAGACTGTGCCATCCCTAGAGCAAGCAGCAAGACACAGCACATCAGCCTCTCAGAATAGACAGCCCCTCTCCTGTTCCATCAGGGCTGGGGAGGACAGAGGGTACCAGAACAATAATCACAGTACTTACAGTGACTGCAGGCTGGGGGGCTGCTCTCCTGCTCCCTTTTTTTATTTATTTTTTGCAAAGATTACATCCACCATCCACTAGTTCCCAATGGGCATCTTGCTCTGCACTGGTTAGTAAGCATTCAGGCTGCTTTTAAACTCACACACATAACCCATGTGACTGAGAAAGCCACTGACAGAGAAGGGCTTGAAGAATAGGATGGATGCATCAAGCAGCTGTGCTAAGCCTGTGCGCTGCGCCCCCTAGCAGCAGTGACTGGAATGGCAGCAGCACCCTTTCCTTGCCAAACTAACCTGTTGGATGGACTCCAGGTAATTATTATTATTATTATTACATGTTATGCTGATGTCATGTCTGACGTGGGGATTTATGCAAAATGATTGCAGAATAATGTTACTGCCAAGTGGGAATCTGGTCACATAAACAATAGACTACCTGTCTGTGGGGGGAACACTGATTTAAATAATAAGGGTATAATATGTAAATATTAAACTCTGTGTTTCTATTTCCCTAGAATTCCTATTCTTAATATTATGAGAAATAATTATGTTTTAAGTTGCAAACATCTGTGTGAAAGGACCTCTTGGACAGAGGAGCATGATAGGAGTTGAAGTCTTCATCAATATTTTTATTATGCAGTCTAATTAATGCCAAGATACTATCCTGTATCCACTTCTATATATACACATGTGAAAGCAGTCTTTAGGAAGGATAATGTTTAATTTTAACCCCTTGTGGTACATTAAGAGATTGAGAAAAGCAGACAACAGTAAAAGGAAGGGCAGAATGAGCACTTTATTTACATTTCCTCTCCCCATCAATCATTATTATCATCCCAATGTCGCAGGCTTTGTGAACAAGTAACGGCCAAGCAAGAGTTAAACAGCATATTTTTTTTGTCGGGACTTATAAATCTGGAACGTGCTTTGCAATCGATATCTGGAACGGTACAGAAGGATTTCATTTGTCACCGGCTTGGAATTATAACCTATATCGCCCCACACTCCCCCTCCAAAAATAAAAAGCAGAGGGATAGAAAACAAAAAAAAACACCCAACAATATATATTACAGGGTTAACAGAAAAGGTGCGACGAATTATCACCAAATCTGGGATAAAATCTGAAATATTCCAAGACCATAAACAGATATTTGTGTTCGCAGCTCTGGAAGTGGTTCGTATCCGATTTTTCTTGTGTCCTTTAGGCATCCCAAGAATGTGGATCCTTCTATTAAAGGAACTCTGCAAACCTAACCTCTCCTGATTATGACGTCACCGCTTGGCTTTTTATGCAAATTCCACATTAGCCATTGAAACTCCTATCAAGCAGTGGGTGATGTCATTAGCAGGGGACACATTTAAAACACACGTTCCTCTTGTTTTATGCATTTGCTGCAATTCTGCTAACACTATGTAAAGATCATTTTTCAGCTTTTATTTTTCTCTCCACATTATAAGTAAAGTTTACCTTGGCAGGGGGGATTCCCTCCATGCCCGGTGCCTCATGTAATATGTGCATCCCCCCCCCCCCCCTCTTGTCAAGGTTAAATAGGTCCATGACAGTAGATGGACTGATGTACATCCAAAATGATGAAAAGCCCCCCCTTTTTAACAAAAATATTCCCCTACCCTAATGCCTAACCAGTGGACTTAAGTGGAAGAAAGGCATAGGCCAAAGCAGCACTTCCCCTACCACCTCAGTATAGCCATGCCACCTACTGGTTCAATCCCTGATAGAGCAGGTTCATCTTCCCCAGCAGGTGCACCTGATGCCCCATCTCACCCAACAGAAGCACCCAATACCCAACAGAAGTACCCAATACCCACCAGGAGTACCCAATATTCACCAGGAGTACCCAATACCCACCAGGAGTACCCAATACCCACAAGGTGTACCCAATACTCACCAGGACTGCCCGATACCCAACAGAAGTACCCAATACCCACCAGGAGTACCTGATACTCACCAGGAGTACCCAATACCCACCAGGAGTACCCATTACTCACCAGGAGTACCCAATACCCACCAGGAGTACCCATTACTCACCAAGAGTGCCCCATAGTCACCAGGACTACCCGATATCCAACAGAAGCACCCAATACCCACCAGGAGTACCTGATACTCACCAGGTGTACCCAATACCCACCAGGAGTACACATTACTTACCAAGAGTGCCCCATACTCACCAGGAGTGTCCGATACCCAAAAGAAGCACCCAAAACCCAACAGGAGTACCCGTTAGCCAACAGGAGTACCCAGTGGGCCCCCCACGACCAGCTGGCACCAGGGAAAGTGTGCATCACATCCTCTTCATGGATCACCCCTGCTGTCATTCTATTAGATCCATTACTGTTGTGTGGAATGTAATGCAAATGTTGTATAATAGGATTTTTGGTTTGTATAACCAGAGTCCAGAGCAATAAAACTCACAATAAATTGTGTTAAAACCTGTAGTAAATGTGTTTTTATATAAATTTGTGTAAATAAAATACTTTATCCTTATTCTACATGACTTACCAAATTACATAAATAGTTATCAATTGGCCATAAAGCCCCCGACAATGTTTCTAATGCCCCGCCCGCAGCCACAATAAAAGTGTCCCCTTCAAATATTGGAAGGTATGTCATAGTTGCCAACTGTCCCGAATTTTCCAGGACAGTGGCATTTTTTGGCTCCTGTCTCATAAAATTTGAGTCAATCCCGGCATTAATACTGCCTTTGGCATTCTGCATTAGACAGTGCAATAGCTGCATAGTGTTTAAACCCCTTCCCAACATAGGACGTACCAAGCATGTCATCAAACACATGTCACTTTCTGACACTGGATGTACCTGGTAAGTTCATGGGCAGCAATCAGCGGTCATTGCCCATGCTTTGTCAGTGATGCCTTGATGTAGAGACATCATGCAGAACTGAAATGTGACACACCAAAATCACCCCATGCGGTGATCACAGGGGCCATATTGGAGAGGAGCATCTTCCTCCAATATGAGGCTTGTCTAGAATAAGAAATCACATCTGTCAATCTATTATTATTACTTGATTGCCCCTGGAGGCAGTCAGCAACATTACATTGAAAAAAAAGGAAAAAGCTAACCCTAGATCTACTAAACCTAGATCTAGGGTTAGGGTTAGAGTTCCACTTAGGGTTACAGATGAGTTAAAGTTAGAATTATGGTAAGTGCAAGGGTTAGAGTCAATGTTACGGGTAGATTTAGAGTCAGGGTCACTGCAGGAGAAAATAGTTTGGAAACAAAAACACTACTTTTGGTTATTGCCCTATAACTTGCAAAAAAACAACAGAAAAGCAAGGAAACATATATATTTCTAAACTGGGACACGGATAAATGAAACCCGGAAGTCATCAGACTTTCCCCCCCCCTTTGATTGGTCTCATGACACTTGTTTTTGTGTATATATATATAAATGGCCTCAACTCCACGGATGCCGCTGTGCTCTGAGGAAGCCTGGAATACAGAGGAAACACGTAAACAGACGGCATTTTGCAGGAGTGGGACCACCGTTATTTGAATACATGTCAACCACTTCGTATTTGTGTATTTGCTACTCCAGATACCTAAGTGTAAAGTATTTTTATAGTTTCCTTTAATAAATCTTTCTACGGTGTTATTTATACCATTCGTATTTCTCATCATTTGGAGGTGACCAGAAGTCCAGACCCAGTGTGAGAGTCCAGTAGACCACCTTACAATATTTGTATTTTGTGGCGGAAGCGTGAGTGCAAAATTATATATATATATATATATATATATACCCAAGGAGCTAAGAATAATACCCTGGATAAATATCAGGTTGTATAGTTTGCTCTTTAGTGCACTGTTACTTTGTTTTAAAGTTTAGAAACTATTTGGATGTTTTTTTTTAACCATTTGTAATTATAAAAAAAATAAGACAAAAGTTTGAAAAAGGTGGGTTTTTTTGCATTTTCAATCGTATTTTAACTTTTTTTACAGTAAATTATTTGATAGGATGAAAATAATCTCAAGAAATCCCTTTCCCTGCCGATAGAAACCGAGTGAAAGTATGATATACCCAGTAAAACTGTGTAACGACACAGAGGATCCAGCTAGGAAGATGTGTGATTAGATGAAATGGGGGAGGTTTTGGAATACTTTTCCCAAAGTAATATGTTGTTTGAAACTATAAGGGGTGTAAATCATCAGGACTTTGGCTGAGAAGCCTGAGATACAGGGAGATTAACACCAGATGTAAGAAAGATGGATTGTGCTTTGTGCGGATAACTGATATTAATGACATAACCGAGATATTTTATTAAAAATATCATTTCAATGGCTAAGATTTATCTCTTTAGACTTTGAGATCCTGCTCTTCCCACTGTGAGTCTGGATTACAATGTGTGCCCAGCCGGGAAAAAAGTGTGAAAATTATGTAGTTATGAATAAAAGACAGGTCTGTATGTGACATACAGAAAAGGACACTGAAGGGAGTGATACTTTGGGGTTAACGAACCTTCAGAGAGTCACAGTGAGCCAAAATAAAAAAAAGACCTGACCCCTGGGAGCAGGACAAGTGTCCCCCTAACATTACCCATACTGGGAGCCATCCAAATGACTCCCAGCTTCCCCCCTAAAATAGAGTCTACTTGCCCCCCTACATTAATATAAACCGTCCGCTGGTCTGTGGGCTGGGCAAATGCCAAGAAATCCCGATAAAAATAAAATAATTGACCCCACGGGAGCTGGGGGCTTCCTGAATAAAAATAGATCGGTGGCCAGGGTTTGTTGCTCCTGCCCCCTTACATTATTATCATCTCTGCCAGGGTCTGGAGGCTGCCCAAAAACCCCCTGACCCCACAAAAAAAACCAAAAAAAAAAAACAATGACCCCCCAGATTGCTCAGAAACAAATAAATATATGGCACCCACAGAGTCTGGAAGCTGCTGATAGACCCCCAGATAAAATCTAATTAACTTAAGTAATAAAATACATTCCCTACATATCCCCCTACTTCTACCATGCCCAGGTAAGTGATGACAATTCACTTGAATTGTCTAGCCCGCAGCCCCTGGGAGGGGCAGCTCCAAGTCCATTTAAAATGTATTTATTTATTTAATATCATTTTGGGGGGGATTCGGGTGTTTCCATAATAGAATCTATGGCATGATAGAGGTATTTTTTGGGGGTTTGGTGCGTTTCAGCTGCTTTCGGCTGCTTTACGAAATGTAAAGTGTACAGTAATGTGCAGTGTGTGAGTGTATCACAGACTCCACAGTAATAAAACTCACAGTAAGGTGCAGTGTGTGAGTGTATCACAAACTCCACAGCAATAAAACTCACAGTAATGTGCAGAGTGTGAGTGTATCACAGACTCCACAGCAATAAAACTCACAGTAATGTGCAGTGTATGAGTGTATCACAGACTCCACAGTAATAAAACTCACAGTAATGTGTAGTGTGTGAGTGTATCACAGACTCCACAGCAATAATACTCACAGTAATGTGCAGCGTGTGAGTGTATCACAGACTCCACAGCAATAAAACTCACAGTAATGTGCAGCGTGTGAGTGTATCACAGACTCCACAGCAATAAAACTCACAGTAATGTGCAGCGTGTGAGTGTATCACAGACTCCACAGCAATAAAACTCACAGTAATGTGCAGCGTGTGAGTGTATTCCAGACTCCACAGCAATAAGTCTCACAGTAATGTGCAGCGTGTGAGTGTATCACAGACTCCACAGCAATAAAACTCACAGTAATGTGCAGAGTGTGAGTGTATCACAGACTCCACAGCAATAAAACTCACAGTAATGTGCAGTGTGTGAGTGTATCACAGACTCCACAGCAATCAAACTCACAGTAATGTGCAGCGTGTGAGTGTATCACAGACTCCACAGCAATAAAACTCCCAGTAATGTGCAATGTGTGAGTGAATCACAGACTCCACAGCAATAAAACTCACAGTAATGTGCAGTGTGTGAGTGTATCACAGACTCCACAGCAATAACACTCACAGTAATTTGCAGTGTGTGAGTGTATCACAGACTCCACAGCAATAAAACTCACAGTAATGTGCAGTATGTGAGTGTATCACAGACTCCACAGTAATAAACCTCACAGTAATGTGCAGTGTGTGAGTGTATCACAGACTCCACAGCAATAAAACTCCCAGTAATGTGCGGTGTGTGAGTGTATCACAGACTCCACAGTAATAACACTCACAGTAATGTGCAGTGTGTGAGTGTATCACAGACTCCACAGCAATAAAACTCCCAGTAATGTGCAGTGTACAGCAGAGATATAATGTGTGTTGTTTGATAATGTAGATACAGCTCTGCAGGATGAACATCCACAGCACTGTGCAATTTTTTTTATCACTTGTTTTTATTTTTATGGTCATAAATACATAGGACCATCACATAGGTGGGGCGACATTTTCTGTTTGGAGAAAAGGTGGCATCCCCATGTATCCACCCCCTGCACACATTCTCCCGTGTCTTCACCACTGATGTCTAAACCAAAAACAGCCATATAAATGATGTTGTACCTGGCTCCACACATGCTAGTGCCAGCCCCCCTCTTCCTTAATGAGCCCAAGCTTGTGTTCTGCCCCTTTCTCGTCCCATGCCTTCCCACGCTCCTGAAGCCAGTTTCGGGTGTTGAGGCACAGGGCTCTGGATGCTGCAAACGTGCTGATTCCATCATCTCGATCTTCATCTGGCCAACGTCAAATAGCTTTATATAGTCTCCGTTAAGTGGGTGGAGCCTCTAAAGTGTGGAAGATACCAACAGAACAGGGGGGCTCACAGGGGAATACCCCTGCCATGTAGACAAATAGTTTTTTTGCTTACTAAGGCAACTTAGAAAAGCACACTCTCTCCCACGGCTCACCCCGCTGGCAAAGCAAGCATGGTGTATCTCTTCAAGAAAATAGGGAATTTTCATGAGTTTCGCGTCCAGCGTCGCTTGTGATTAAGCTTTGCTAAAGGCCAAAGTAGCTGAGTTGGAAAGATTCTCCCTTTTAACTGAATCAAGGCCGGAGTTAAGGCATTTAGGGGCTCCAGCCCAGGGGGTATGTCATTAACAGGGGCGTATCGTGCCCCTGAGTGACAGGCGTGCTGCCGGCCCGGAGCACGCCTGTCACTCGGAGACACGACGTCTCTCGTGTATTTCCGGAGGTTTGTGTGAGAACAGCCAGCGAACAGCCAGCACCAAACCCCCGGAAGTACCCGAGAGACGTTGTTACATCCGAAAGACGACGCTGAGTGGATTTGGCAACAGAGTCGCTCATTCTGTTGCCAATTCAACAAGCATGTAAAGTATACGAAATTTCCGTGCTTGTTGAATTGGCAACAGACTGAGTGACTCTATTGCCGAATTCAACGCAGCGTTGTCTTTCGGACTTATGTCTGGGGTTTGTGTGCTCTCTGCTCGGAGCACACTAACCCCTAAAATACACAGCGCGGGTGCTCCGCGTTAGGTGTGCGGCGCAGACCTAGCACATATGGAGCATCCGCCACTGGTCTTTAAGGAAGTTTCTCCCTCGATGTGTCTGGGGGTTAGGTTAAATTTGAGAAAGTGTAAGTATACTAAATGATCTACTTAAAAAAAAGGTTCAATTATGTCAATTTATTCCGTGATTTAAATGTAAATTGTTGTTGGCTTTGTAAAAAATGTATTTCAATTTTCTTTTTTCCTTTCAAAAGTATTAATGGTGGTCTCATAGTACCTATAGCCCAGGTACCTACACAAATAATACTGCCCTCAATAGATCATTTAAATCCGCAGTCCATAATATCACAGCAGCGTGACTTGTTACTCTCTCAGATTTCGAGCTACGGACGGAAACATCCAATGTTTTTTCCGTGACAGTCCAACCCGTCACATACTCTACTTTACTTCTTAGAGGGATATCCAGCATGCACAATTATCGTTCCCATTCCAGCCTTTGTTTAGTGGATTGAGATATTTATCTACCATTTTAAATCAGATTTATGCTCTGCGGAGAGCTGGTTATCACTTACTGAACATATAATATATATATATATATTTTCCCCTCCTTCCACCGAGCGTATTAATTTGATATATTTACTGTTATTGTGTTTACTTAATGCACGATTATATTTATAGCTATTTTTAGATGGCAAATAACCCAGTAAAAATTAAATCTCGGACACTATATGCTCGCTGACCTTTTCTAGCGAGTGTTTAATTGCGGTATGATTTGCCAGCGTAGAGCACTCAGGATCGTATGTTACTTATCTCCCGGCTTCCAGATATTACTTCAAGCAGTATATGCCTGAGTTACTTTCTCTAAAACCATCTCTCTCAGACGTCGGGGTAACGCACTGAAAGGCAAATAATGAGGACTGGGCCGCGATCTCCCGACTGGGGAATAAAAATAACATTGATTTGGTTATGATAGAAGGTTTCTTGTTGCCTCTAAAACATAACACATAATAATGAACAGACCATCACATACCAACGTATTATTAGTTTGTTACCTTGTTAGTCACTAGGCTTCCATTATACTCGTCTGATATGCTCCTGTGTAATGTTTCAGTGCTTAGATCTTATTATTTTGATTTGGGACCACTATTAGTCATTGCTGATATTCATTCCTAAATCAATTACCCCCCCACGCACCCCAAAACCCCTAATAATTACACAAACCACGAATGTTAGGTAAGGACACTGGCCACAGCTTTATTAAACCTTTTAAACCAGAGTTGGCACTCTACACTTAATGCAATTTTTCAGTTAGACAAAAGTTCTAAACAATAGCAAAATTACAAACAAACTGATAACATGAGAGAAATATGGTTTAAATGTGTCTGCTGCTTATGACATCACCTGGGGCTTGATCTGCAAATCACACATTTCCTATTGAAAATGAGTGAATTTGCATATCAGGCCCCTTGTGATGTCACAAGCAGCAGACACCATGGACATGGATATGTGTTGCACTTTTGCACAATGTGTAGATCACGTTTCATTATTTTTAATTCTATCAATTCACTGCATGAGCAGTGTTTAGGTTTACCATGTGCCTTTAATTGTTTTTGTCGACTCAACAGTTTTCCCTTAAAGGGACACTCGCACCAAATGAAATGAAATGAAAAGGGTTTATTTGTTTTATTTTGTATTGTTGATTTCGGATATGTCTTTTGTTATGTGAGTTTATTTTATGAAATAGTTTATTAAACAAGTGTGACTGGGCGCTGCCATTTTGTGTAATATAGTGTTTTTGGGTGCCACCCCCAGTGACTTTACAGCACTAGTATCTCACTTTGGGGCTGGGGACACAGAATGCAGTCTAGAAGTCAGAATTCTGACCATAGACTTACATTGAATGGGAGGGTAATGTAACTATTACATCACAAGGGGGCGGAGTTATGATCCTGTTTGATCAGGTCAATCTCCTCTCTTTGTGTTGTACACAGCCACCTAATCCTGCCCACTATGATACACAGGAGCCAGTAAGAGAGCAGGGGAGTATCTTATGACATCATCATGCAGGCTTTGGCCACAGCTGTAAAGTGAGACTTGATGGAAAATTTTAGATAATGTTGCATCATGGGTAAAATTCTCAAAATGGATGCTGGAGACAGACACCTTATTTTTTTTAAACTTTTATATGCAATTAATTCGTAGAGAAACGAAAAAAAACAGTGCCATATGTCATATATATGTGTTTGTTTTAAATGCACAGGTAATCTAGTTACATCTTATGTAAGTGGCAGTGTCCCTTTATGCAATCTCTTAAAATCCCTGCAGCATGGTACCGTGCTAGACTGCAGCAAGTCACACGTATGATACAGGTATAAATAAATCATGCACTGACATGGATGAGTGCATCTCTCCCGGCTGTAGCCGTGTGCTTCAGTAGTGACAGTATTACCAGGAGATGTGATGGACCGGAAGCAAAAAGCTGTGAACAGTCTATTTTCACAGAGAACTAGAATGTGATTGGAAAGCAGCTCGAATCTCCATCCCTGGGGACGCCAATAACAAAGTGACTTTCAGCTGGGCACCGAGCACCTTCACACACTCTGGGAGGGTCATTTACATTCATATGGCCGGAAACAAATCAAAGCTGACGCGTAAATCGAAAAAATATCACTGAACGGATGTTGACTGCGGACTGACATGGAATTAAAAGCCGCAGAGCCGTCAGCCCTGGAGAAAGGCAGATGTTTGGGAAGAAAAGGTGAACGAGGCTCTGAAGCAAGGCCAGCGTATGGCGGGGTGAGAATCTGTCGGAGGACGGATGTATTTATAGTGGGGTAATGAGATTGAACTTCTTCAGGCGGTGGACGAAGCTGACAGCTTTTCCGAAAAGGACAGACGGACTTTTTTTGGGGGGGAGGTGGGGGAAAACATCTCATAGTTTGGATGACGGACACAATGCGCATTCCATTGCCTTAAAGGAGAAGTGCCGGCAAAACATGAACTTAGAAAATAGACAATAGAGATGCGTTAATGACAGAATACAAATAAAGCACGTTATTGAACCTTCTTTGCTCTTTATATCTCTATCAGGGGGCGGACATGTTGTTTAGAATATTTGCTCTGTATAGTTCTATCAGGAAGGTGGACATGTTGTTTATAATCTTTCCTCTGTATAGCTCTATCAGGAGGCGGACATGTTTAGAATCTTTGCTATATATATATATATAGTTCTATCAGGAAGGCGGACATGTTGTTTAGAATCTTTGCTCTGTATAGCTCTATCAGGGGGTGGACATGTTGTTTAGAATCTTTGCTCTGTAAAGCTCTATCAGGGGGCGGACATGTTTAGAATCTTTGCTCTGTATAACTCTATCAGGGGGCGGACTTGTTTAGAATCTTTGCTATATATATATAGTTCTATCAGGAAGGTGGACATGTTGTTTATAATCTTTGCTCTGTATAGCTCTATCAGAGAGGTGGACATGTTGTTTAGAATATTTGTTCTGTATTGCTCTATCAGAGAGGTGGACATGTTGTTTAGAATATTTGCTCTGTATAGCTCTATCAGGAGGCGGATTAAGCTGAAGGAGATTTGCTTGCTGGATTCTGTGGGAGTGGCAAAAGAGAACCTACACAGACCACGCACTTTAGCAAACACTGGAGAAAGAACGTCTCCTAGTGCTTGTTTTCAGGCTTTATTACATCCACCATATCTACTAAACACAAATAGATAGAGAGACAATTTGAGGTCAGCAAAAGAGAGATAATTTATTGCTAGCAGTAATTTTTTTATTTTTATATATTTACTCTCTCTTTAAAGCTACTCTCTGGAAGACCAGGTTGCTCAACAGCGTACCTACAGCTTTAAAACATGTGCCACTTTGGCGTGTGTAAGAGTAACGTCCAGTTGATGGGAACTGGCACCCGCCATGCTCTGTTACTCAAAGTGGAGGAGACCTGTTTCGACTCCTGTGGAGGTTCCCGTTAGGTCTTGGACCTTTATCAAGCAAGCAGAATGTTCCATGGAGTCTCTGGTGGAGAGGTCATGCTCTCCAAACATCTGCTGGACACGCTGTGTTACATTTGTGGAAACGTGTGAAAGAACCTGGCAGAACGATGTGAACATATCACGCTCTTGGTGGCCTCTGTATTGTAATTATTACATATCCCCCACCCCCACCCGCCCTCCCCATCCTTCAGCTTCTATCGCTACTTCACAGAGACATGTGGAGGCCAGCAGATGTCAACTGTGATTTGTGTAGTGAACTTTATCATTATCCAACCACCATCACAGGCAGTAAGTCCATCCTTCACACCAGGGCTGCGTTATACTTGGCTTCGGTCCCCCCACCCCAGCAGATTTGCCAAGTTCTAGTAGCAATGTTCCTGAACGATGTAATATGTAACATTCTGAAAGAAAAAGAAAAATCCAATAAAAGAATCGGGATGAATTTCATTTCCCCTCCATTTGTCAGATTTTCTTTTTTTTCAATTGGTTCCTTTCAGATAATGTTTTTGGGCCTAAATACAGATGAGACCAAGTGAAGGGCCCCAGCTTTAAAATGCTGATGTGGGCTTTCATGAATCCCTTTCATAATGGGTCCTTTAATTCTCACTGCTTGTTTGCCGGGGGAATCAGGGTCCTCCAAAGTCGTTTTTGATAGACCTGCTCAATCTCAGCTTGACCATACTGTGGGTGCAGTGGAAAAATAATGTCCCGGTACCAAAAGCTCTTATACAAGAATGGATACACAGTCCTCTATTTAACCATACGTCTGAACAGGAGTATCGATGAGGCGGTACTAGACCTGGGTGCATAGATCCTGTCTGTAGGGTTATCTCTGGTCATCCAGGACTGCATGGGGAAGAATAGTGCTTTGATTCTGGCTAGAGCAGGACGTATCCAAGACAGGGTATACAGATTGTACGACTTTGGGCTTAAAGGACAATGTAGTTATGTTTAATTGAAAGATGGCATCAGGTGTAGGCATTTTATACAGAAATGCTTTAATGAAAGAATACAAATAAAGTACCTTACTGAGCCATCTTTACCCCATTTAGCTCCACAAGGAGGCAGACATCTTGTTTAGAATCTTTGGTCAGATCTTTGTTCATCTGAACCAAGGTGAGTGAAGATCTGACCCAAGATTCTAACCAACATGTCTGCCCCTTGAGAGAACAATATGGAGTAAAGATTCTAACCAACATGTCCGCCCCCTGATAGAGCTATACAGAGCAAAGATTCTAAACAACATGTCTGCCCCCTGAGAGAACAATATGGAGTAAAGATTCTAACCAACATGTCCGCCTCCTGATAGAGCTATACAGAGCAAAGATTCTAAACAACATGTCTGCCCCCTGATATTACATTACATTACATTAACATTTATTTGTACAGCGCCACCAATTCTCAAAGCGCTTGGTACAGAGCAAAGAAAGGAACTACATACTAATTTAGACAAACTAGTACAGACTGGTACATGAGGTAGAGAACCCTGCTCATATAGAGCTATACAGAGCAAAGATTCTTACCAACATGTCTGCCCCCTGATAGAGCTATACAGAGCAAAGATTCTAACCAACATGTCCTCCCCCTGATAGAGCTATATGGAGTAAAGATTCTAACCAACATGTCTGCACCCTGAGACAACAATATGGAGTAAAGATTCTAACCAACATGTCTGCACCCTGAGAGAGCTATCTGGAGTAAAGATTCTAACCAACATGTCTGCCCCCTGAGAGAACTATATGGAGTAAAGATTATAACCAACATGTCCGCCCCCTGATAGAGCTATACAGAGCAAAGATTCTAAACAACATGTCTGCCCCCTGATATTACATTACATTACATTAACATTTATTTGTACAGCGCCACCAATTCTCGAAGCGCTTGGTACAGAGCAAAGAAAGGAACTACATACTAATTTAGACAAACTAGTACAGACTGGTACATGAGGAAGAGAACCCTGCTCATATAGAGCTATACAGAGCAAAGATTCTAACCAACATGTCCTCCCCTTGATAGAGCTATATGGAGTAAAGATTCTAACCAACATGTCTGCCCCCTGAGAGAACTATATGGAGTAAAGATTCTAACCAACATGTCTGCCCCCTGAGAGAACTATATGGAGTAAAGATTCTAACCAACATGTCTGCCCCCTGAGACAACAATATAGAGTAAAGATTCTAACCAACATGTCTGCACCCTGAGATAGCTATATGGAGTAAAGATGCTAACCAACATGTCTGCCCCCTGAGAGAGCTATATGGAGTAAAGATTCTAACCAACATGTCTGCCCCCTGAGAGAACTATATGGAGTAAAGATTCTAACCAACATGTCTGCCCCCTGAGAGAACTATATGGAGTAAAGATTCTAACCAACATGTCTGCACCCTGAGAGAACTATATGGAGTAAAGATTCTAACCAACATGTCCGCCCCCTGATAGAGCTATACAGAGCACCCTGAGATAGCTATATGGAGTAAAGATTCTAACCAACATGTCTGCCCCCTGAGAGAGCTATCTGGAGTAAAGATTCTAACCAACATGTCTGCCCCCTGAGAGAGCTATCTGGAGTAAAGATTCTAACCAACATGTCTGCCCCCTGAGATAGCTATATGGAGTAAAGATTCTAACCAACATGTCTGCCCCCTGAGATAGCTATATGGAGTAAAGATTCTAACCAACATGTCTGCCCCCTGAGAGAGCTATCTGGAGTAAAGATTCTAACCAACATGTCTGCCCCCTGAGAGAACTATATGGAGTAAAGATTCTAACCAACATGTCTGCCCCCTGAGAGAACTATATGGAGTAAAGATTCTAACCAACATGTCTGCCCCCTGAGATATATATATGGAGTAAAGATTCTAACCAACATGTCTGCCCCCTGAGAGAACTATATGGAGTAAAGATTCTAACCAACATGTCTGCCCCCCTGAGAGAACGATATGGAGTAAAGATTCTAACCCACATGTCTGCCCCCTGAGAGAGCTATATGGAGTAAAGATTCTAACCAACATGTCTGCCCCCTGAGAGAGCTATATGGAGTAAAGATTCTAACCAACATGTCTGCCCCCTGAGAGAGCTATATGGAGTAAAGATTCTAACCAACATGTCTGCCCCCTGAGAGAACTATATGGAGTAAAGATTCTAACCAACATGTCTGCCCCCTGAGAGAACGATATGGAGTAAATATTCTAACCAACATGTCTGCCCCCTGAGAGAACGATATGGAGTAAAGATTCTAACCAACATGTCTGCTCCCTGAGAGAGCTATATGGAGTAAAGATTCTAACCAACATGTCTGCCCCCTGAGAGAGCTATATGGAGTAAAGATTCTAACCAACATGTCTGCCCCCTGAGAGAACGATATGGAGTAAAGATTCTAACCAACATGTCCGCCCCCTGATAGAGCTATACAGAGCACCCTGAGATAGCTATATGGAGTAAAGATTCTAACCAACATGTCTGCCCCCTGAGAGAGCCATATGGAGTAAAGATTCTAACCAACATGTCTGCCCCCTGAGAGAACTATATGGAGTAAAGATTCTAACCAACATGTCTGCCCCCTGAGAGAACTATGTGGAGTAAAGATTCTAACCAACATGTCTGCCCCCTGAGAGAACTATATGGAGTAAAGATTCTAACCAACATGTCTGCCCCCTGAGAGAACTATGTGGAGTAAAGATTCTAACCAACATGTCTGCCCCCTGAGAGAACTATATGGAGTAAAGATTCTAACCAACATGTCTGCCCCCTGAGAGAACTATATGGAGTAAAGATTCTAACCAACATGTCTGCCCCCTGAGAGAACTATGTGGAGTAAAGATTCTAACCAACATGTCTGCCCCCTGAGAGAACTATATGGAGTAAAGATTTTAACAAACATGTCTGCCCCCCTGAGAGAACTATATGGAGTAAAGATTCTAACCAACATGTCTGCCCCCTGAGAGAACTATATGGAGTAAAGATTCTAACCAACATGTCTGCCCCCTGAGAGAACGATATGGAGTAAAGATTCTAACCAACATGTCTGCCCCCTGAGAGAGCTATATGGAGTAAAGATTCTAACCAACATGTCTGCCCCCTGAGAGAACGATATGGAGTAAATATTCTAACCAACATGTCTGCCCCCTGAGAGAACGATATGGAGTAAAGATTCTAACCAACATGTCTGCCCCCTGAGAGAACAATATGGAGTAAAGATTCTAACCAACATGTCTGCCCCCAGAGAGAACGATATGGAGTATAGAAGGCTCAATAAGGCACTTTATTTGTATATTTTCATTCAAGAATTTCTTTATAAATCATTTACACTTTATACAATCTTTCAATTAAACTTATTTTTTTTCTAAAGTTGTCCTTTAAGTGAATAGACATTCTCTAAACAACGAATGAAAGCAGACAAATTTAAACATACTTGTATGGTTGCAACTTTGACTTTGAGGGTCCAGGGGCAAAATGGAGTGGAGCTTTAAGGGGGCGGCACAATGTAACCAATCTGGACTTGGTCCCCAGAGCATACTCGAAAACAAGAGAAATCTAGAAATATTTTTCCTGGTAAAACACACAGTACAAATACATATATACATAAATATTCCTACACAATTACCTCTTTCATGAATAAAGTCATTTTCCAGCTTCGGACCTGGGGTACCCCCTGACCATGTGAGTGGAATCATTGCTTCAGCAAATCTAGGCAGGTTAGGTACCCTCAATGAGGGGCAAATTTGAGAAGGAGGCTGATCTGCCACTTTAAGACATAACTGTGTGCAAGTGCAATGTTTGCTGTTTTATGTTTCTAAGATAAGTGGTGGTTTTGTGTATTAAAGTCATTTTCTTATTTGCTCTTAAACTTTATCCCTTGTTTTGTGTTTTTGTTTTTTCATTGCGGCACTTGGAGCAAGGACAGTCGGAGCAGGATATGAAATGATATGCATACTTTACTTTATGTAGGGTCAGGCTGGAAAGTGCCTGTCAGGAGGCAATCTGTCTGTAATTTATACCTGTGACAATCTCATGGAACATACACAATACATATATCCAATATATCACCAGCCAGCGATCAGTGAACGAGTCCGCAAATGTATTAACTCCTTGTGATCACAATCTCTCACAAATCAATAACTAACCACTTATTAAATTGGGCAAGAGCCCTGACCCCTCTACACTGGAGGCAAACATGACCCAAAGATCGAGCAGAACCTATGAGATTAATAGAAGACTGAGAGGGGCCTGTACTAAATAAACGCAAATATATTTTATGTTCAAAACTATGTTTGCGCTTTGCTCCTATTGCAATGTACTAAACATTTAACACTCCAATAGTACATACGAGCAAACTGCGAATAAAAACAGGCAAGTTTGCAAATATTTTTCCTACCTCTTTTGATAGCGCTCGCTAAAAGCTGGGGTAATTTTCAAATTTTAAATAAGAATTATTTTTCACAAAATATTCGCAAAGCTCTTTAGCGCGTGCGCAAATCTAATAGCAATTTATTAGCGCAACCGGAAAAATGCACGCTAAATAAAAATAAACGGAAAACGGATATATAAAAAAATCAGTTTTGTGCTAAAATAAAAAGGGGGGGGGGGGGAAGGAATTATTAGCACATTTTAACCCTTCAAGTGCTGCAGGGAAAACAAAGAGTGCTAACTTGAGTGCTATATATATATATTGGGGGAGCCACAGGAACTCCTCCATGTATAAGGGGCAGTTATAATAGGTCGGTAAAAAATTGGCTTGAGGCCGATGCTAAGATTGGTGGCAACAGCCAGGGTGGGAAACCTGGGCACAAAAATCATCAGATAACTGGCGTTTCATGTGAAATAATCTATTTTATCAGTGATTCCGAAGATCTTCCTGTCTCTTGAAAACAGCAAAACTAGAAACAGGTGTTTCTATAGCAACAGTCCTGCCTCTCTCTCACTGAATTCAGAAGCCCGGTGAAATGATATTCAATTGTTTTAAAGTAAAAATAAGTGCATTAAACATATATTAACCACGCGTCCAACATACAGAGAATAAGCCAGTGGGCACTGCCCCTTTAAATAATTAAATACCAATACATTAGGGTATGTTGTTCCTTGTAGACTTAGTTGGAAAACAGTACTACAAAAAAAACAAAAAAAATACATATAAAATGAGTTTTATTTACGGCACAGTACATATTTTCTGCAGTAATAACATTCAGTGATATATTCATACTACCACCTAGGAAAAAAATGTTCCAAAATATATTGGCGTTTTAGAAAATAAAAGATGTTTATCCTCTGCGCCGGTCCGTGGAGATACAGCTGCATAATATTTACATACATTTCTAACACCGAAGAAGTTGTGTCTCACGTATTACTTTGAAAAAAACAATTCAATTACATCAAAAACAATCCAAGGATTTAAGTGGATACTTCTATTGTTAAACATTTCTTGATTACAGAGCAGCTGTTTAAGGATATATCTTATTTAATATCATATTGGATTCCAACGCAAAGTGAATTTTCATCACCCAGATTTATTAGCACTATATCAGGACAGCACTGAGCAGGTAGGGTTACCCTAATGACCAACAATAGAGTGGACTTCAAGCCCTTTGTGACACTAGATGTACATCTGGTACATCCTGCAGTGTAACCTGCATAGACAGTGATCAAAGGTCTATTTTTAGCCACTGTTGATATGATGCCTCGATATCGAGGCATCAAGCAATAAAACAATTTGGCCCTTGCATGCTCCATAGTGGATGACAGCATGTCCCTTCAATATGATTATTCCCTGTAGCTGGTAAGGGCTCTGGAAGTGATCTTAGATCACTTCTGTTGCTTTTTGATGTTGCTAAACCACCTCAAGAGGCAGTCAGAAACATTACACTGGAAAAAAAAAAGACTAGCTCTAGGGTTAGGTTAGTAATTAGGATCAGGTTAGGGTTAGATTAGTGATTAGTGGCAAAAGATCACCGAAAAAGGTTAGAAAAAAAACTCTACTTTGAGTTATTGCCCCATAACTTGCAAAAAAAAAAAAAAACAACAACAGAAAAACATGTAAATGGGCTATATCTAAACTTGGGACAAATAGTACAATATATTTAGCAGTTCTTTTAATTTGCGTTTGTAAATGTGTAAAATATTTTTCATTGTATTTACGATTTTTTTTTTTAAGAAAATCATATGATATAATGAAAATAATGGTATCTAAAAACAGTATGTAGTAGGGTGTGGGTACATTAAACGAGAAAGAAAAAAATTACAGCTAAACACAAACACTGCAGAAATGTTAAAACAGCCATTGTCACAAAGGGTACAACAATTTCAAAACAGTTCTGTCACTAAGGGTTTGACAAGGTTCGTTCTGTTGCTGGCATTACAAAATGAAGGTCTTTTTCTGTCCGTCGGACCCAACAGACCCCGATCAGCTCCCGAGCCCAGACAGCGTCCGCCAGCATCCAGCTGAGCATCAGCGCACAGAGTCAATCCACAAACGCTTCTTAATTGCGGCGCCCTTTCTCCACCCTGACTCTGGAGGAAGGAGGAAGGGAGGAACTGTTCAGAGTTCCTTTTAATGGAAGTATCGCAAGTGTAGGGTACGGTTATAGTTTGTTTCTTCAGTCAATATTTGTTTTGATATTTTTTCCTAATTATCCGTGGCATTAAGATAAAAGGAATATTTGTCCAGTACCCACCAGTGTCTGAAAGTGGCCTTGCCAACAGAGAGTGGATTTAATTGAAAGTCAGATTGGTTTATATACATTGTTCCTCCCACAAATACCCTATGTACTCCTCCCAAGCCAGCCTTAGCTCATCAAAGGACAACTACAATTTTTTTTCAACACTGAGTCAATAATTAACTAAATTGAACATATTTTTTTGGGGGGGGGGGTGACTTACTGTATAATTTATATGCTTGATAGAGACCCCAGCCCCTGCTACTTCCATTTCTGATCCCTTGGCTCTGTTGTGTCGCCGACACAAATGTACCACGGGGCCAAACGTGGCATCCGAATTGCATATCTGTAAGCCATTCTGTATGATGCCAGAGCTGTGCGCGATCGCGGCTTTCGAACTATATTTCCCAGTGATTCTGCTGTGGAAGAAGAATGTATGGCACATGTGTGGCCGCGCACTATTCATAGAGTCAGATATCTTCCGAACTGCCTGGTAGTCACATTAGTCTGGACAATGGAATTTGGATGATACATTAATAGAGTCCCTAGCTGGGGCTGGATTCTCTATGAACCAAATGAAGTAAAAAGTAAGTGTCCCCCCCAAATAAGTTAATTATTGACTAAAAAAATAAATAAGTTTAGTTGCCCTTTAATGTGGTTCCTTTGCATATTTTAATTCCCTATATTTTGCTGATACGTTTTCTGCATTAACACTTGGGTATAAGAATTTACATTTCTGCATAACATTCTATTTCTAAATATCTGTAGAAACCTATTTTAAGATGAAACATCGCACGCCCCCAGACTTGAAAAAAGAAAAAATCCATAGAGTAGGCAGAGAGTTATAAGAGCAGCAGGGAATTTCTATAAGCAAGCACTTCTGCTGGGGGGGGGGGGAGGAATATTTTAATATGCAGACTTGTCTACCTTGTGACAGTAATCGGTGCAGTTGACTGCCACAGTGTGATTCAGCCTCCATTCCCAGCACTGAGTGCTCCCCATCAATACATCTGACACCCTGGAGGTACCAGGCAGTTTCCGAGCTCGCTGCTGTGTCTTTGATCCCGGCATATGCTGGTTTGGAAACTGGAATTCTGTTGGTTTCATCTTTCGAGGGCCAAGAGAGACCGTACAGATAAATACTTAGAGAAGCCCAGAGAAGCAGTGACCGTCACAGGTAATGGAGTCACCACTGTCCCCAGTTACCCTTACAAAGGCCCATGTCACCTGTTTCAGACTGGACTCTATAGGGCATTAATCATTAAAGAGGGAATCGCAAGGTATTGAGAAAGAAATTACAAACTTAAGGCCAAGGTAGCCGAGTTGGAGCAATTCTCCCATTCAACTGTAATTTGGAAATTCCCTTCTCATTTCCCTGCAATTCCCACTTTCACGAATAAAGCCCTGTAGTGTGGTGAAATTTGCCTTGTTAATTACGGCCCGGATTTTCGCATTTATACGGCACAGGCAGTAATGTATCTTCCACAAGGCAAACAAGGCACTCGCCTAGGGCGGCACTTTGCCAGAGGGCGGCACTTTGCCAGAGGGTGTTAGTGCACACTTCTGGTGCTTCAAACATTTTCTCTCCCTCCCCCACCGTTCAGCAAGCTTTAGCTCCTTCCAATTAATCGGGGTGTTGGGGACATGTAATGGACGTGGTGGGGGGATGTAATGAGGGTGATGGGGACATGTAATGGGGGTGATGGGGCATTTAGTGTGCATGCAATGTGGGTGATGGGGCATGTAATGTGGTGATGGGGCATGTTGTGGGTGTGCTACATGGGTGATGAGGCATGTCGTGGGTGTGCTACATGGGTGATGGGGCATGTTGTGGGTGTGCTACTTGGGTGGGGGTTTGCCCGAATTTTGTCTGTCTAGGGCAGCACAAAACCAGCATACACCACTGGGCACAGGTTGTAAATTTGAGTGGCCACGCTACTTCAAATGTACTACAGAGCTGACTCTCAACCTCACATTCTCTGCAAAATCTCTGCAAACCATAAAGGAATATTATTATTATTATTATTATTATTATTATTATTTCTAAATGGGAAGCATTTTCTGCAGCTCCGTACCTGAGATTACAGGATTATTTTATGAGACTTTATATTTTTCTCGTATAGTCATCAATCCTTTGCCGAGTTTGACAAGATCTGAATCTGTAGGATTGTAACAAGTTGGTGATAGGAAATGTGACCTTTATTCAAAGATGTTTTTTTTTTTAATACAGGACTTTCTCTCTATTCTCATGGATTTGTGAAGTGAAAGAATAGACCTGGACCTCGGGAGAGAAGGGAAAAATAGGATCCTTGAAATGGGCCCATAAGTGTCTCCTTTGTAAATCTGAGATGTATCTTTGTAGACGTGTCAGATCAGAGCTGTTTCTGCACCTGAAGCAAGAATAGCGGATTGTGGCCTTTCAATATCATTTCATAGCTGTTTTTTTTTGCAGAATGTCAAGCGTTAACGCTCCGATGTGAACCACGTATAGCAGCTTCCATCAGTATATAGTTAGCCAGGGTGGTATAATAGAGTTCCCATTAGAATATGTTTAGCGTTCCATAGGTGCACATCTATGCCAGATAAATCATCCCTCCCACACCAATACCTTACACAGACTCCGGAAGGCTAGAAAGGTTATAGTATTTATTATTATTATAAAACTGTTGCAACATAAATTAACATCTTAAAATAGCTGTAACAAACATAACAGGTAATAATATCGCAAAACAGATATTTTCAATAATAGCCGTGTATAACATATGCCAACCAAAATATGGTTATATAGCAATACAAATGAACAGTACTTAATACACATACGTAATAAGCAGTAGCGTGTAACTTATCCTAGCACTCTTAGGATAGGCACTACGAGGATCTAGCGCAGGCGTAAAAAACATGTGTTTGCCCCTACTGGTGTCTGTGTTTTGCCCAGTAGCCGTACTTCATTCACCCAGGGACGAGCCCTTGGTGAGCCAGTGTGATAGCTCCCACAGCTACTGCCCACCCGGCTTGGCCATACCCCAAGACAGCCAACCCCAGCACTGGCACCAAACCTCTTCAACAAAATTAGGGATGGGAGGGAATTTGTCATAATTATTTTAAAAGAGGAAGTTTGTGCTTGGGACTACCTTTGTCATGATGGCCTTCTCTGTATTACATTATTCCAGGCCAGAATACAGAGAGTAATGGTGGTGCAGTGTAGCTTATAGTTAGTCAGGGAGGTATAGGACATCACTCATTAGTATGTTATTCGCTGGATATACATGGTGTGAAGCTCCACTCAGTATTTAGTTAACCACATATTAACCCCTTCATGACAAACTCCGTGCCTGACATGACAATGGACGTTCCTGACATGTCCTGCGGTGAAACAAGCGGTTGACTCTACTACTCTACTACTATTGCCCTGACATTGAGGCAAGAGGCAGCACCAAAATTCTGGCTCTGGGGCACCCAGGATCGCTCCACGGAGCAATCTTGGGCACCATATTGCAGGAGCAGCATGCGGTGCCGTCTTGTGGCTAGAGCTTTGGAAGTGAATTTTTTTATTACTTCCGATGCTCTGAATCTGTTGCTTGACTGCCCCTAGAGGAAGTCAGCAACATTGCAATGAAAATTAAAAAGAGCTTAAATCTAGTGTTAGGGTTAGAATAGCTTTTAGGGTTATAATTAAATTAGGGTTAGCATAAGGGATATGGTTACAATTAAATTAAAATATATTAAGGGTTAGCAGAAGGGTTAGAATTGGGGTTAAATTTAGGGTTAGGGTTAAATTTTGGGTTGGGGTCAAAAGGTCAATATTGGAAAAAAAAAACACTATTTTTGGTTTTTGCCCCATAACTTGCAAAAAACTGCAGAAAAACATGGAAACATGCATATTTCTGAACTCGGGACAATATTTAGAAACTATTTAGACAGGGTCTATTTTATGATTGTAGTTGTGTAAATTATTTTTTAGGTCAAAGTTAGATATGATTTTTTGTAGTAAATTACAAGATATGATGCACATAGTATAGTATCTAATGAAAGCCTTCTTATGACGATAAAAATAACATATAATTTGTTTGGGTAAAAAATGTGAGAAAGAAGAAAATCACAGCTAAACACAAACACCCCAGATATGTAAAAACAGCCCATGTCACTAAGGGAAAGACAAGGTCAGAATGTCTTGTCACTAAGGGGTTAATGGTGGTACAGCATAACTCCCAAAAGTATATAGTTAGCAAGACATAGAAATGAGAGTAACCCAAGCAGGTATGTACCGGGGAGGGAAGATCATATATCATAGGAGCCTTTTGGATGGATCTGTTGTTCACAGATAACCTCTTTACCTATTGATGAATGTAAATCCCATGAGGCTCAGCCAGACATACTGCTCACTATATGTTTTATTTCAGGGTTGCCTCTTATCATCACAATGTCCCCATCCATTGTGTGCATCTGGGGTGAGTGGCTTGGTGCTACTGCTCTGTGTCAGATTTGTACTCTCAGTAGAAGGTCTAATGTGCGCGGACCCCCTCTCTATGCTGGAATAGGTTCCCCTCTATTGATTGTAAAAGCAAGGGTCTTCTGCCAGCGGATAACATGCCTGGTATATAGGGCAGAGCAGGAAGAATTTGTGCTTATACAGGAGGCGCAGACAACTCAGATACCGCACTGGACCACCAGGGACTCCCCTTCCCGAGCTAACTAGAGTAAGACAATGGGAGGGTGATACAAATTTAATACAATTTTTGGAGAAGGGAAGGCCGGAAGTTTGTGTGTGTGTGGGGGGGGGGGGGGGGGGGATACTAAGGTCCTGTCTGTTGTTCTTGTTTTGTCACATTTCCTCACCCTACACAATACACATATTTGTCTTGCTGTCTGCTCCACCTTGTAATGATTTATCAGCTAGTTAGTGTATTTAGAAAGGCTGCTGGGATTCCTCTCCTGACAAGTAACACAATTTACAATAAGAATATGTATGTGTCAGCAGGTAATACTAATTGGATTCTTCAAATTTAAATAAAATATAATTCCTTGTATGTCTTCAGGTTAATGAACAGGTGTCTCATCCTAGTATTGTGTTTAGCTTACAGAGAACACTTAAAGTGACTGTAAAAGCAATCCTTTCTCTCAGTTGAATGGTCACAGTAAATGAGTACAATGCTTTGTTAAATTATCTTTCTGTACCTGATTTATTTAGGTTCTACTGTGGCATTTTCCTCTACATAGAGGGTTTCATTCTTGCCAATTTTGCAGTTCATAATGTGATCTCTGAGTGACCTCTACATGTGTCAAAATTCACCTCAGCTGCAGGTAGATTTGTATTTTAGAGGATTTACATGATGCCCTGTATCACTCTTTTATGATTCAAAAAGTGTCTGCGAATTGAAAGTGGCAATAATGTAACATTTATCACCGGGGGAGAAAAACATTAGGAAATGGAAAAAAGTGAGTAAAAATTGTTCATATCTTGGGAAGGGTTAATAATAGAAACAATTAAAAAAATGTACTGTAGGCTTTTAGTTAACAAAATTATTTAATCCGCATTTAACCTCTTAAGGTCCAAAGTTTGTTTGGTACTTTTTTCCTTTTGATGGATAAGTGTTGTGGTTGTGATAGAGCTATACAGAGCAAAGATTCTAAACAACATGTCCTCCCCCTGATAGAGCTATACAGAGCAAAGATTCTAAACAACATGTCCGCCCCCTGATAGAGCTATACAGAGCAAAGATTCTAAACAACACGTCCACCCCTGATTGAGCTATACAGAGCAAAGATTCTAAACAACACGTCGCCCCTGATTGAGCTATACAGAGCAAAGATTCTAAACAACATGTCCGCCCCCTGTTAGAGCTATACAGAGCAAAGATTCTAAACAACATGTTCACCCCCTGATAGAGCTATACAGAGAAAAGATTCTAATCAACATGTCTGCCCTCTGTTAGAGCTATACAGAGCAAAGATTCTAAACAACATGTCCTCCCCCTGATAGAGCTATACAGAGCAAAGATTCTAAACAACATGTCCGCCCCCTGATAGAGCTATACAGAGAAAAGATTCTAAACAACACGTCCGCCCCTGATTGAGCTATACAGAGCAAAGATTCTAAACAACACGTCCGCCCTCTGATAGAGCTATACAGAGCAAAGATTCTAAACAACATGTCCGCCCTCTGATAGAGCTATACAGAGCAAAGATTCTAAACAACACGTCCACCCCTGATGGAGCTATACAGAGCAAAGATTCTAAACAACATGTCCTCCCCCTGTTAGAGCTATACAGAGCAAAGATTCTAAACAACATGTTCACCCCCTGATAGAGCTATACAGAGAAAAGATTCTAATCAACATGTCTGCCCTCTGTTAGAGCTATACAGAGCAAAGATTCTAAACAACATGTCCTCCCCCTGATAGAGCTATACAGAGCAAAGATTCTAAACAACATGTCCGCCCCCTGATAGAGCTATACAGAGCAAAGATTCTAAACAACACGTCCGCCCCTGATTGAGCTATACAGAGCAAAGATTCTAAACAACACGTCCGCCGCTGATTGAGCTATACAGAGCAAAGATTCTAAACAACATGTCCGCCCCCTGATAGAGCTATACAGAGCAAAGATTCTAAACAACATGTCCTCCCCCTGAAAGAGCTATACAGAGCAAAGATTCTAAACAACATGTCCACCCCCTGACAGAGCTATACAGAACAAAGATTCTAATCAACATGTCTGCCCTCTGTTAGAGCTATACAGAGCAAATATTCTAAACAACATGTCCGCCCCTTATTGAGCTACACAGAGCAAAGATTCTAAACAACATGTACTCCCCTGATAGAGCTATACAGAGCAAAGATTCTAAACAACATGTCCTCCCCCTGATAGAGCTATACAGAGCAAAGAGTCTAAACAGCATGTCCACCCCGATAGAGCTATACAGAGCAAAGATTCTAAACAACATGTCCACCCCGATAGAGCTATACAGAGCAAAGATTCAAAAATACATGTCTGCCCCCTGATAGAGCTATACAGAGCAAAGATTCTAAACAACATGTCCTCCCACTGATAGAGCTATACAGAGCAAAGAGTCTAAACAACATGTCCACCCCCTGATAGAGCTATACAGAGCAAAGATTCTAAAACACATGTCTGCCCCCTGATAGAGCTATACAGAGCTAACGTGTTGACACAGAGACTCCAGATAAATCCAGGCTACTCTGCCCATTGGTTCTATACTATAACCTCATACAGGGAATTTGTCATATAACCTTGGCTAATTCTCCCAGAAGGTTATTCTAATGGTCTGCCACTCTTTACAATCATCATTTCTCATTATTCCACTTAATCTTCCACCATCTCCGACACCTTTTGGTTAATGTTTCATGTTTATTTATTATATTTGAATGTTTCAGCTAACCTTCTCCTTTCCTGGTCTCTGATGGGAACAACGTTCCAAAGAGTTTGAATGCAAAGTTCTAATACTAAGGGCTTTTTTTCTCCATATTCAAAGCCCTGCATTTTGCCATAAATCTGATTATTTGGGTGGTCCGAATGGCCCATTATTCCCCATGGAGTGCTCTGTGCCAACTTTTAACCTACCAAAGTAGCCCCAAATTTTGACCCTTTTCGGGGTCACTCCGACGATCCGAATGGTCCTTTTAATTGGGTCAATTCCGCTGAAGAAGAACATTTTTCCAATTCGGCAACTTGGTCTTAAGTTTGCAATTCCCTTTTCAATTCCCAGCAATTTCCGCTTACATCAGTAAACCCCCGATACTTTCAGATCTGTGATTAGAGGGGATTATCTGTTCCACTCACTCTGCGTCTGAACCTTCCCCTCTGGCTGGAACCGTGTGCTTTTTGCATGTCTGTATATTAAGAGCTAATCATGTCAGACTGGTATCATTATTAAGTCATTTATTGCAATAACATTTCTCCATGTTCCACACACTATAAATTAAAAGAAAAAGCCAGCCTTCAGGGCATAGCCCTCCTTTCTGCTCTTATTAAATGTATCATAAAATATCTGGCTCACAGAATAGAGCCCACTCTCTCCTTCCTCTCTCCAGGGCCATACAATAACTTTCTAATCATCTTTAAAGGCAATACTTTCCCACAGCGTCTTGGAAGAAACCATTAAGGTGGGTGATTAGACGAGAAAAGGATTTTACTAATGAATGGAATTACATTTAATCATTAAATGGCACGTTTGCAATTTGACATATTTTACTTGGGAAAATAACTAATTCAGAGGGAGTCTGACAGTATGGCAGGGTGTGCTTTTACCTTGGTTAAAAGGGTCACTCCTGGTATCAAACCAGCTTTAATGCATTTGGTGGTGCTTAAGCTTCCATTATACAGGTGTATTTGCGTACAGGTGCTTGCAGGGCATCCTTGGGAAGTTTAACTCTTTGAGTACACAATTCTTTTTGGAATGTTGTACAGTTTAGGACACAGGCTGGTTTTACATTTCTGCGGTGTTTGTGTTTAGCTGTAATTTCCCTCTTTCTCATTTACTTTACCTACTCATATAATATAATGTTTTTAATACCATAAAAAGGGTTTTCTTTAGACACCATTATTTTCATCCTAACTCATAATTAACTATAAAAAAAAAATCATAACATATGAAAAAACATTGAAAAAAAAAACACTTTTTATAACTTTTACATGAATAATATTTTACACCTCTACAAACACTAATAATAAAAGCTACAAAATAGATTCTATTTGTCCTGACTTTAGAAATACCCATTGTTTAAATATTTTTTTTGCAAGTTATAGGGCAATAACTCAAAAGTAGTCTTTTTTCTAACCTTTTTGTTCCTATATTGACCTTTTAACCTGAACCCTAATCACACCAACCCTAGCACTAACCCTAATCTAACTCTAAACCTAACCTTCAATGCACTAACTCTAGATTCTAACTCTAGCATTCTTTTTTTTATCCTTAGTGTAATGTCACTGACTAGTCTAGCAACAGTAAAGGACGAAGGAAATGAATATTGATCATTTCTGTCGCTCTTGATAGCTCCGGGGACATGCTACCTTCTGGCACCAGCTATGGGTCCGATGGATGCTGTGCATCTGAATGCCAGCATGTGGAGGGGCAACAGAACAGTTTGTGTGACTTTACTGACATCCTGCACATGTGACATGACATCACTGACATCCTGCACATGTGAAGTGACATCGCTGACATCCTGCACATGTGAAGCGACATCACTGACATCCTGCACATGCGAAGTGACATCACTGACATCCTGCACATGTGAAGTGACATCACTGACATCCTGCACATGCGAAGTGACATCACTGACATCCTGCACATGTGAAGTGACATCACTGACATCCTGCACATGCGAAATGACATCACTGACATCCTGCACATGTGAAATGACATCACTGACATCCTGCATATGTGACATGACATCGCTGGCATCCTGCACATGTGACATGACATCGCTGACATCCTGCACATGTGAAGCGACATCGCTGGCATCCAGCACATGTGACATGACATCACTGACATCCTGCACATGTGAAGTGACATCACTGACATCCTGCACATGTGAAGTGGGCATTGTCACACATTTTTTGATGTGAGACCACTGACTGGCTTCCAGGAAATGCTACGGATCTTTCTTTGTTGCTTGTGAGTGAGATGTAATTGTGTGGAGTATAAATCCTGCAGAGAGAATCTACAAACAGTACGTTTTCCAGTTAGGCACAAACAACTGGGACAATATATACCTTTTATCTTTTATCATGTCAATATTATTTAATACAATATATTCATCTGATTACAATGCAATCAGCTTGACACAATGTGATATCAATGTGTTTAATATTTAATCAGCAGAGCATTGAAGTTCCGAAGATGGACAGACGATGTGAGAATACAGATAGGCAGCCTGCACAGTGGGATTGCAGTTCCTTGGTAAGATGATAAGCAACTTCCAGTATTATTACTGAGGCTGATAAACTCAGCAGTAACATAACTTAGTATTACAAATAACTGGATCTAACCTGAAACTCTGCAACACGCTATGCCTGAAAGCTGCAGTTACACCTATAGTGTCCATAGATAATATGTTAAAATAGGTCCTGTAACATGTAATGTAAAGGAAGTTATCTCTCCTAGAATGTTTTCCCCAGTTCTTTCCTATCTCTAAAAAGTGTAATAATCATTGTTGTTGCTATAGTAACAGCCCCGCCTCTCTCTCCAAGCCCCGCCTTCTCGGATGTCACAGAATTTAGAAGCCCCGAAACAATAATTTTCAATGTGAAACTACGGGAGAACTGTAAAGTAAAAAAAAAAGGGCATTTTACATAATCTGGAGGACGTGGGGACGTGTATAACAGAGGCTTGTGCCTCATAGTGGTGCAATCTGTGGGAGGGCCGCCGTGGAACACTAACACCACAAAATAAGGAGTTTGTGACGGCTGCGTCAGTATCTAAAATTAGATCTGCTCCAGCGATCTTAATGCCAGTGCTTCCCATTTATATGAAAAATAAGAAATGTGAATAAAACAGTGCTAAAATCGTAAGGGTACAAATTACCATCATACGGACGAGAGGTTTCTAACGGGCTTAATTCATGAAAGAGAGGATTGCATGGAATTGAGAAGGAAACTGCCGAGATTACGTCCAAAGAGAGAGCACCATTTAATGTATAGCTCAACTGAAGAATGTTTCAAACTCAGCTACTTTAACCTTAAAGGACCAACTGTAACCAAAAAAAGAAAGTTTTATATAATTAAAGGATTGCATCAAGTGTAGACTTTTTTTTTTTTTTAATCTTTACACCATTTAGCTCCACCAGGAGGCAGACATTTTGTTTAGAATCTGTGGTCATGTCTGTGTTCATCTGAACCACTATTCTAAGCATGTCTGCCCCCTGAGAGAACGATATGGAGTATAGAAGGCTCAATAAGGTACTTTATTTGTATTCTTTCCTTCAAGAATTTCTTTATAAATCCTTTACACTTGATACAATCTTCCAATTAAACATAAGTCATTCTTTTGCTACAGTTGTCCTTTAAGTTTGAAATCCCCCTTTCGAATTCTGCCATATATAACGCCCCAGGGGTGTGTCTAAGTGTATTCTCTCATTTATTCTTCTCCAAAAAACTATATACGTTTTTTTTTTTTACGAAACCGCAGAGCTTTCTGTTGATTCTATATTTATCCTTATAAAGCAGAATGAAATTGGATTTTTTTTTTTTAGTTGCCCACGCCCCTTGTTTACTTTGCTGTATATATCCATTTGGGTTTAGTACTAAGGGGGAGCCCCAATGCATGCTGGGACAGTAAAGAGATGCTCCTATAACATTACAAATAACCTTCTTTCCTAGATGAGAATTCAAAGACAAATGGTGCTTTATTTTCCTGCTTTTGGTTTATTTTCGTTTGGCACATCCCTTTGTAAATGGGTAAACAGAGACTTGATAATGCAGCCAAGCCCCCCATGTTTGTTAGAAAGCAGACCATCTTCAAAGGATGGCTTAGCCAGATAGGAAACAACTGGATTCTAACTCCTTCTCCTCAGTAAACAAAACATGGTCTAAAATCATCACATTAGAGGTTTTCACACTGCAAGCTCCAGGATTTGGTTGTTTTTTTTAATGCTGTCTGTACAGAAATAAACTCAATGTGAGAATAAACTACATGCTGAGTTAAAGCAGAGAGTCGAATGCACCCTGCAGTCCAAGCCTTTACAACTTCAACAAAGTGAGGCTGATTCCACAGTAATGACTAGTGACAACATTTTCTCAGAAGGAGGAAAACCCACTGTCACAGAGGACACTTTGGATAAGCTCTTCATTATGTAAAGTAAGAGAAAAGAGCACGATCTGTCTGAAATCTCAATAGAGTTTACTCAATAAATAGGGTCTTTCAATGGGATGAAACTTTAGGCCAAAGTCGGAAACTTTCTCCAATGCAGCTGAATGTGCTTTTGGCCATAAAGGGCTGGTGCCAAAATGCATCTTCCAAATGTTAATGCATATTAATATACCTTCAACGTACTGTAAAATGCATGTTTTACAGTTTGCTTAAAGTAAAAAATAATTACAGGTAGATGAAATTTGCAAATTACAGCAGTTTGCAAGTAACCAGGACTGCCCACACTAGGCAAGTAAAAGTCAATTTCCTTTATTTTGCTGCAGGAACCAATGAGTATAATTTCATTCAAATGAACTGAATTTCCTGTCTCTCTAGTTATGTCATCAGACAACGTGTTACACTGTTAAGAGATCCTACTGTGTACAAGAGCTATTACAGTCCGCACAATGTATTCTATCCAGGAGCACAAGAGGTGACTAAATGAAACAAAACTTTATATCCTCAGTGTCTATGTAGTAAATGCTGTCCCACCTGCAGTAAACATGCAGAGTAAACACTGGGGAATTTGTTTTTAATGTAAAACTACAGGGGAACTGTAAAATGTTTTAAAGTAACAATAAGTACATTTCATCTATATTAAAAACATACATAACAGAAGCTAGGTAGAAATGCCCATTTAATTAATGCATTTTTGTTACTTTTTACTATTTACATTCACATTATAAGCTCGGTGGAACTTCCTCTTTAATCTAAAGCTACACATAGGTAGGTACTATAGGATTTCCGAATCTCTCTCTTGGCATAATGAAACACTAGGGTGATAAGTCCATCCCTGTACCTTTAAACATTGTCTAACCTCTCCTCCCCCAAATTGCAACTGTTTTTGTGACAATATTAAAATGCAAATTGAAAAAATAAATAACAATAATAGTGTGTTCATTTGAGCATGTTCATTCCCCTTCATTGGCTGTTGGGGCAAGACGTACAATATCCGAATGTTTGAAAGTGGTGTAACGATTGCATTAACATTCCGTAAAATCGATTTTTTTCACTGATTACTTCGATGGAAGACCCCTTAATATTTCCCTTGCATTGTATTGCTGTCATTTTCTTGCTTAAGGCTGTGCCTGTCGTTAAATTACTGCAAATCTCCCCACAATGTATTGTGTGGGAGACGCATTTCGCGGAGTCTTGCAACCAGGCGAATTTACATTTGCTAGATGTTAATGAAATCATAAAAGTAATCAGTTTGTGACAGATTCAGATATCAAAACTACAAATAGAAACAATTTCAGAAAATGTCTGCAGCTTATAAACCCAAATAGAAAAACTGCCGCCCCCCTCCCCTCCCCCCCATTCATTTGCTCCCCAGTAGCCATAAAATTACAAATGATGCCGCACAGCCTGCTAAACGAGAAAAGAAAGAGAGATCCGTGGAGATGATTGGAAATGTAAAAGCTGGGTGTGTGATAATGAACTTGTCTACAGGGAGAAGAAATCATCTGAATTGATAGACAGTAAAAAAAAATAAAAAAAAAGCTTTCCCTTCCAGCCCCAGAACCTAACCCCCCCCCCCCCCCCCCCAACATTCACAGCATTTAGATCGGTCATCTTGGCTTTGGTCTTAAAGTGGAAGTTCTACCAAGCTTATTTTCTGAATGGAGTACATGTGTTTAATAAATGTTATTTTTAATTTAAAACTATTGTAATTTTTTGTATTTTTTTTATTGTTCTCCTGTAGTTTTTACATTATAGATAAAGGCTTACATAGGGGTTCTAAATTCAGTGACATCAGTGAGAGGGAGTGGGGGTTTAACCCCTTAAGGACTGGCCATTTGGGACATTTTTGGCCATTCTGAACATTTCAGTGGTGTGTTAGCTGTCATTTTCCTCTTCCGCATTTAATCTCAGACGCTTACAGCTGGGCTGTCCAGTTACAAATTTACAGGTAAAATGGTTAAGGATCAGGGGCATGAGGTGGGAAAGGGGTCCTATCTATTGTGCTGCAGTCCATTCGCCTGGATTCCCCTCCTGACATTATGTGAGGGAATCTGATACGGGTGGGTGGTGCCACAAATGGAGCTGGTGCAAGCGATGTCCGGCATATGTTAGGATTGATTTAACTTGGTGTCTGAGTGGAGATATGCGAGGGATGTCAGGACAATGAAGCACAACAAGGAAGGTCAACAAACTAATGGCCATCTTTACAAGAAAAATAAAAGCTATTGTGGATATGCAGCGCCCTCTAGAGGAAGAGTGGAAGGGCCTTTGCAAGAGATGGAGTACATCTGATCTAGGTTGGGAATTAGGTGGGGATTTCTTCCTCTTATACTTAGTAAAGGCTTTGTTTTTAGTGTGTGGGTTAGACCAGGTGGAGTAAGGGGTCATCCACATGGGCACCGGCGGTGGTCTATGGCTTGATATGTCTACATGGTGGCAGCCTAATCAAGGTTGGGTGAGAGCATCTGAGCCAAGATGGGGGCTCTTGGTCTGAAAGAGGGGCTTGGGCAGACGGTTTTGCCCAGCTGTTGATTTTCGGTTGCAATTTGGGGATCTCTGGGAGCAAGCTGGTTCACGAATTATGTTTAGTGATGCTAATTATGTTAATTATGTTACTGATGATAATATGTTAATATGCTAATTATGTAAATAATCGTTATGTTAACCAGGTTATTGAGATGTTGTATTACATAATTCATATTTATGTTGTGTTGGAGGTAATGACAATTCATAATTAATTAAACGGCTGTGGCTTTTTTTTTTTATACTGTACACAGCATGGTAAACAGCGCTACAAATGTCAGACTATCCTACATATAAGATAAAGCCAGGGACTAAGGAAAGTATTCAGGTTTTTTTTACCCAGAAATTGGGCAGACTATATGGGCTGAATGGTCCTTATCTGCTGGTGACACATTCTATGTTTGTACCCGGGAGAAGTAGGAGGAGTTAATGTCAGATCTATTCAGGTAGCCGATCATACAGCTGTATGCGTGGAATGAGAAGTAGGAGGAGTTAATGTCAGATCTATTAAGGTAGCTGATCATACAGCTGTATGCATGGAATGAGAAGTAGGAGGAGTTAATGTCAGATCTATTCAGGTAGCTGATCATACAGCTGTATGCGTGGAATGAGAAGTAGGAGGAGTTAATGTCAGATCTATTAAGGTAGCTGATCATACAGCTGTATGCGTGGAATGAGAAGTAAGAGGAGTTAGTGTCAGATCTATTCAGGTAGCTGATCATACAGCTGTATGCGTGGAATGAGAAGTAGGAGGGGTTATTGTCAGATCTATTCAGGTAGCCGATCATACAGCTGTATGCATGGAATGAGAAGTAGGAGGAGTTAATGTCAGATCTATTCAGGTAGCCGATTATACAGCTGTACGCGTGGAATGAGAAGTAGGAGGAGTTACTGTCAGATCTATTCAGGTAGCTGATCATACAGCTGTATGCGTGGAATGAGAAGTAGGAGGAGTTAATGTCAGATCTATTCAGGTAGCTGATCATCCAGCTGTATGCGTGGAATGAGAAGTAGGAGGAGTTAATGTCAGATCTATTCAGGTAGCTGATCATACAGCTGTATGTGTGGAATGAGAAGTAGGAGGAGTTAATGTCAGATCTATTCAGGTAGCTGATCATACAGCTGTATGCGTGGAATGAGAAGTAGGAGGAGTTAATGTCAGATCTATTCAGGTAGCCGATCATACAGCTGTATGCGTGGAATGAGAAGTAGGAGGAGTTAATGTCAGATCTATTCAGGTAGATGATCATACAGCTGTATGCGTGCAATGAGAAGTAGGAGGAGTTAATGTCAGATCTATTCAGGCAGCCGATCATACAGCTGTATGTGTGGAATGAGAAGTAGGAGGAGTTAGCGTCATATCTATTCAGGTAGCTGATCATACAGCTGTATGCGTGGAATGAGAAGTAGGAGGAGTTAATGTCAGATCTATTCAGGCAGCCGATCATACAGCTGTATGTGTGGAATAAGAAGTAGGAGGAGTTAATGTCAGATCTATTCAGGTAGCTGATCATACAGCTGTCTGCATGGAATGAGAAGTAGGTGGAGTTAATGTCAGATCTATTCTGGTAGCCGATCATACAGCTGTATGCGTGGAATGAGAAGTAGGAGGAGTTAGCGTCATATCTATTCAGGTAGCTGATCATACAGCTGTATGCGTGGAATGAGAAGTAGGAGGAGTTAATGTCAGATCTATTCAGGCAGCCGATCATACAGCTGTATGTGTGGAATAAGAAGTAGGAGGAGTTAATGTCAGATCTATTCAGGTAGCTGATCATACAGCTGTCTGCATGGAATGAGAAGTAGGTGGAGTTAATGTCAGATCTATTCTGGTAGCCGATCATACAGCTGTATGCGTGGAATGAGAAGTAGGAGGAGTTAATGTCAGATCTATTCAGGTAGCCCATCATACAGCTGTATGTGTGGAATGAGAAGTAGGAGGAGTTAGTGTCAGATCTATTCAGGTAGCTGATCATACAGCTGTATGCGTGGAATGAGAAGTAGGAGGAGTTAATGTCAGATCTATTCAGGTAGCTGATCATACAGCTGTATGCGTGGAATGAGAAGTAGGAGGAGTTAATGTCAGATCTATTCAGGTAGCTGATCATACAGCTGTATGCGTGGAATGAGAAGTAGGAGGAGTTAATGTCAGATCTATTCAGGTAGCTGATCATACAGCTGTATGCGTGGAATGAGAAGTAGGAGGAGTTAATGTCAGATCTATTCAGGTAGCTGATCATACAGCTGTATGCTGGAATGAGAAGTAGGAGGAGTTAATGTCACATCTATTCAGGTAGCTGATCATACAGCTGTATGCGTGGAATGAGAAGTAGGAGGAGTTAGTCAGATCTATTCAGGTAGCTGATCATACAGCTGTATGCGTGGAATGAGAAGTAGGAGGAGTTAATGTCAGATCTATTCAGGTAGCTGATCATACAGCTGTATGCGTGGAATGAGAAGTAGGAGGAGTTAATGTCAGATCTATTCAGGTAGCTGATCATACAGCTGTATGCGTGGAATGAGAAGCAGGAGGAGTTAATGTCAGATCTATTCAGGTAGCTGATCATACAGCTGTATGCGTGGAATGAGAAGTAGGAGGAGTTAGTGTCAGATCTATTCAGGTAGCTGATCATACAGCTGTATGCGTGGGATGAGAAGTAGGAGGAGTTAATGTCAGATCTATTCAGGTAGCTGATCATACAGCTGTATGCCTGGAATGAGAAGTAGGAGGAGTTAATGTCAGATCTATTCAGGTAGCTGATCATACAGCTGTATGCGTGGAATGAGAAGTAGGAGGAGTTAATGTCAGATCTATTCAGGTAGCTGATCATACAGCTGTATGCGTGGAATGAGAAGTAGGAGGAGTTAATGTCAGATCTATTCAGGTAGGTGTGATTGAGAGGGGTGGCTGATTAGAGTAACAGATTTAGAACTATGGAAATAATGTTTTGCTTGGATTGTGACTTTAATAAATTGAACCCATTGTTTTTTACTTGCAAAGAAGCACAGTTTATACATTAAACAGGCACTTAATGCATTTTTATTTTTATCAAACAAAATGCCAACCTTTTCCAATCTATTAACTGAAAAACACAATTCTTTATTTGTCATCGTATAATTAGTATGATTTAAGATTAAATCATCCAGTGGAGATGGGACATCCGGCAGAAGAAATTAATCATCCGGCGGTATGACGCAGACGTAAGGCACGAGCACGTCTGAGTGGTGGAGTCCCAAATCCGGCGGGCGCAAGCTGTTGTGAGGAGATGGTCGGTGAATGGACCAAGGAAGGAAGCAAGTAAATACTTCATTTTCGGGGGTCCCCGCTTCAGATGAAAGGCTGTAAAGCCCAAAGAAACAAAAAAGCTTCGTGCAGTAATCCGGACTTGGAGAATCACCAAGCGACCAGCCGCGTAGCTGCACGTTAAAACCGGGGAGCCCTGTATGGTTAAAACAAGCAGTGGACAACCCTGCACTGGTCACGATAAGTACCTTTTTCCTTTTATATACTCTCCATTTTTTGCCCCCTTTTTGTGTTCCTTGGCTGTTTCCTCCTTCTCAGGACTCCAACATACGAAAACTTATAAAATGGGTTGTACAATCCCTCTCTAAGCATTACCAGTGGGCCTCACCCCCCCCCTCTCCCCTCTCACACACTTGCGAATAATAAAAGTCTAAATTAAAGGGCTAATCCCTTCCTCATTATGTGCAATAACAAATAAAGAGCCCACTAGAACACACTCTCTGAGACTCAAACTACTAAAAAAAAAAATAAAAGGGAAAAAAGGAAAAACAAAGAAGAAAAACAGGATAATCATAGAAAAATCATCAACAATAAAAGGAGATACGAAGGAGAGGAGGGGAGGTAAGGGGTAAGAGGCAGAAGGGAGTAGGAGCACAGTAAAAGGAGAGAAGGAAGTCTAAAGAAGAAAAGGAAAGGAGAAATATAAATAAAAAGGCAAGAGAAGAGGAAAGCTAGACAGCACAGAAGAACAGAGGAGAAAAGCCTGATGATACAAATAACCTACCTAACAGCAAGCAACTTATATTACATGAGTCCCCATCCCCTTTTATAAAGAAAAAGGTAGAGGGAAACAATGGCCAGCAAAAAACTGCAGGAAAAACAAGGGGACAAAATAAATCTGAGGAAGGAAAAGAAAAGAGAATTAAAGAATGACGCCCCCCAAGAAAAAGGGGTGTCTTTGTTTTTTTCTCCAGTACTAAAAGGGAATAGAGAAACAGATGACTCTATGGTGGGACAGTCTCAGATGGAAGGTTCTCCCAGCAGTATCAAAAGCCAGGAAGGTCAATACATAACTGCAGAGTTTCTTAAGAACTGCCTAGATTCACATCTAGAAGCTATTAAGACCCAATTAATTTCCAACTCCATGGAAATTAAAACACAGATTGGAGAAATCTCTACCAAGCTAAATACACTGGAGGATAAAATCAATACGTTGGAATTTGAAGACCAATGTGCAAAAACTCAGAATGCATTACTGATAAAAAAAATAGAATCTCTGGAAACAAAACTAGGAGACATAGAAGATCGTTCAAGACGAAACAATCTGAGAATCAGAAACATCCCCGAAACAGTAAGCCAAGCTAACTTGAAAGAATACTTGGAAAACCTTTGGAAGACATGGGATATCTCTATAACTGACTTCAATGCTACAATGGAAAGATGGCATAGAGTATATAAAGCAAATTCCATCTCAGACAAATTTCCCAGGGATGTATTAGTAAATTTCCAATCTTTTCAATTTAAAGAAACCCTTATAAGAACAAGTAGAACGAAAAAACCCAAAGAAGAAAAATACAAAGATATCGTCTTATTGCAGGATCTTTCCTACAACACCAGATCTCAAAGAAAGAAATTCAGTCAAGTCACTTCAATATTAAGAGAAAACGATATCAGATTTTCCTGGAGGTTCCCCACATCTATAAGGATAATAATGGATGGCCATACAGAAATCCTGCACACAGTTGATAAAGCAAAGGAATGGCTTAGACTCAACAAGCTGGCCGCAGCAGAGAACACAAGTCCAGCTGGTCCTCCCGAACTGGAAAAGAAGAGATACAGGACAATGACAACTCCTTAACAGTCAATAGACTTTAGATATCCTATCGATTGACATTGGAAATATAGATATATACTTTTTTTTTTTTTTCCCTTTCCCTTTCCCCCCCTCTTGTCTCGTTCTACACCAAAATTGATTGTAGTTTGATAGCAATGCACAGGAAATACTATATGCGACAAAGGAGAGCATAATAATCAGATAGCACTACATATTATGAGTTCTAATAAATTAATAAATATCAAAGGATAAGAAATAAGCCACCTTAGAACCTGACTATATAGGGTTGCACACAAATACCATAAATTCACTAATATACTTAAAGGATGTAAGAAGGAACACAACAAATCACACTGCATGATTCTTTTTATTTTTTATTTTTTTATTTTTATTTATTTTTTTTTGTTCCCCCCCCTTTCCAATCACCCCGCCCCCTCACCCCCCCTACCCCCCCCCCCCGGCCTTACACGAAAGAGATTGTAGTTAGATAGTAATAGCCTACGGGTGACAACTAGAATATAACACTTAGCACTGCATATTCGAAGGTATAATAAATAAATAAATGTTAAAGAGTAAGAAATAAGTAGAAGTACAAAGAGAAAGAAATAACTCACTTGGATTGATTTTTTTTTTTTTTTTTTTCACACATATAGATAGAACTTTAACACAATAATATAAGATACGCAAACTGGAGAAATTCACTTAAAGGAATAACATAAGTTGCACTTGAATCTTACTGACTCACTAAAGGGTTAAAAATGTTTTAAAGAGGAAGTAAAGAATCCACAACGATTGCATATCATATTGATATTTTTTTTTTTTATTTTTTTTTTTCTTCCTCCCTCTTTACACCTAAGTCTATGATATCAATTGAAAATAAGCCAGCCGGAGCTAAAAAAGGGACTCCACCATAAGCTCAATTGAGCTTAGAAGGTGCCAAGATTGGGCACAACAGAGCAGACAGGGAGAGGATTCTCTCTGATGCTGCTCTAAATTTGTCGAGGCCAGCGAGCAGGGCCTCTTGTATTGTGTATTTTTTTGTTGTCTATGTAAATGTAATGTCTGTGATTTCCAGCGAGCTCCCAGGCTCCACACTAATACGGAAAATACTCGATTATGGTTAAATTCGCCTCATTGAATACTCAAGGGCTGAATGTCCCACAGAAGAGATGGTCCATCTATAATTACCTATATAAGGAAAGGGTACAGGTAGCAATGATCCAGGAGACCCACTGGAGATTACAGGATAAATTAAGATGGTGTGGAAGATATTATACAACAATAATTCAGGCCTCAAGAGAACTAGAAAAAAGATGCGGGGTAGCCATCCTATTCGCAAACTCTGTTAAAATAGAAACAAAATACCAAGAACTAGACAAAGAAGGGAGATACATAATCTTAGTATGCACGATTAATGATAAGTGGTACACCTTAATAAATGTGTACCTTCCCACTGTTCACCCAGTGGGTCTCCTGAACCAAGTCCTGGAAAAAGCGGAAAGAGTAATGATGGGCGAAGTCATAATTGCAGGTGACTTTAACTGCGTACCAGATGCAGCACTAGATAGATTCAGTAAAGCAAAAGGCAATGGTGCGGATAATAGATCTACTAAAATACCTAAGTCACTCAATCTTACTATGAGGAAATACGGGTTATACGACATATGGAGGGTAAATAATTACGATATAAGGGATTATACATTTTTTTCCTGGCCCCACACCTCCTATTCGAGAATAGACCTGATTTTGGGAGGCGCAGGATTATTAGGTAGAGTCCAAAAAATATCCATAAAACCTTGTATATGGTCCGATCACGATATGGTGGTAATGGATCTAAAAGAAAAACTAAATAGCCCCATCAGATCCACATGGCGGTTAGAAGATTCCCTTTTACAAAACAAAGAAAACAGAGATTACCTATTAAATATGTCTACCTGCTTTTTCAAAGAAAATACAGTGGAGGATATGGACCCAGTAATAATATGGTGCGCCTACAAAGCAGTAATGCGAGGGCACTGCATAAAACTAAGAAGTATTGCGAAAAAGAAAGCTGGCCTACCGCTATCTAGGCTCAATATAGAATATTATAACGCAACAAAAGAAGCAAAAACTTATCCCACAATAGAAAATCTAAAAGAAACGCAAAGGACCAGAGAACTAATTAAAACCAAAACCCTAGAAAAAATAAACAAAAATATGGAAACCCTTAAAGTCAAATTCTACTCGAAAAAAAACAAAGCAGACAAAATGATGTCGAATAAACTGAAAAAACAGCGAGCAGAAAACAGAATAGATAAAATAATCTGTGGTAATAAGACTTACAGGGCCCCTAAAGAAATAGGGAAAGTCTTCAGTGATTTTTTCAAGAAATTATACAATCTACCCACAGGGAATAAATTAGAAGAAACAAAGGAATATATTGCTAAATGCAATTTCCCTACCATTACACCAACACAAATTGAATTAATAAATCAGGAAATAACAAAAGAAGAAATAGTAAAGAATATAGAAAAGCTAGCCAAGAACAAATCTCCGGGCCCGGATGGGTACACCAACGGGTTTTATAGAACCATGATGGCCAGTCTGTCTGACCACCTAGCTGAAACATTCAACCAAGCCGCAAAAAAAGGATCTTTCCCCCGGGAGATGCTATGTGCCAATATCCTCCCAATTTTAAAACCAAACAAGGACCCGGTGGATGTAAAAAATTATAGACCTATATCCTTAATTAATGTAGACGTAAAATTGTATGCTTCCATCTTAGTAGACAGACTAAAACCCATACTTCCAAATATAATACATAAAGATCAAATTGGTTTCATTCCAGGCCGAATGGCTAATAATAACATTCGTAGATTAATAGATATTCTTGATTCCGCCGCCCAGGAAAAGAGACCCCTGCTGGCCCTCTCATTAGATGCCGAAAAGGCGTTTGACAGGGTCAGCTGGGGTTTTATGAGCCAATCACTGGAGGCATTTGGGTTGAACGGGTGGATACACTCGGCTATTATGTCTCTATACGACGCCCCATCTGCAAGAATTGTTGGCCCGGATATTTGTTCAGATTGGTTCTCCCTGTCAAATGGCACTCGACAAGGATGTCCATTATCACCCATATTGTACATTATTTCAATAGAATCATTAGCTATAAACATAAGAGATAATAATCTTATAGAAGGTTATAAAGCAGGGGGAGAAAGCCTTAAAATTTCACTGTATGCAGACGACATTTTAATCACAGTTACTAATCCTGCCGAGTCTGTGGAGAATGTATTAAAAGAGATTAAGAGACACGGCCAAGTCTCAAATTACAAGCTAAATCTGTCAAAAACGACAGTACAGTTTAACAACATCTCCAAATGCGAGTCAGAAAAGGTTTTGAATAAATATAACTTTGATAATCCTAAAGAGTTTCAATACCTAGGGATTAAAGTTATAAAAAACATGGACAGGATGGCAGAAGCCAACTTCATGCCCCTTTTAAAACAAATGAATATCAACTTAAAAAAATGGCGATCCTTGGAGATCTCCTGGTGGGGCAGAATTAATATTATAATGGCATATGTGTTACCCTCATGGATTTACCTATTCCGTATGCTCCCACTCACTTTTTCAGACAGCTGGATAAAAATGATCCAATCAGCTTTCTCGAATTTCGTGTGGCGAGGAAAAAAACCCAGAATTAAAATGCAGACTATGACAAACCAAATTAAGAAAGGGGGCATGGGCTTCCCGCAAGTGTCGGAATATTATGAAGCCAGTGCAGTAATGCACATGGCACAGATACAGCTAGGTAGACTAACCAAAGAAGGCTGGTACACCATAGAACTAGAACAATGTGGTATAAAAGATCTACGCCAAATAATTTGGAGCTCCGAAAAAGGAGACTGGGAAAAAAGCATAGTGTTAAGACACATTGTACCGCTTTGGGAAAGAATAAAAAAGAAACTAGATCTAAGCAATAAATTAATGAACTTTCAACATATTGAAACTATAGAATGGGAAATAGAAAATCTGTCCCTAAAAAGCTGGAAATCAAACCAAATCCTCCACCTAAGTAATCTGGTTGAGGAAGGAAAAATTATACCATTCCCTAAATTAGAAAAAACATATAATCTAAGACCCAAAGAATTGTTCACATACTTAAGAGTAAAGAACTTTATAACAACCAAGACTATGCTAGAAAAAGGTCACCTCTACCATCAGCTTGAACAGATATTCTGTAACAACTCAAACAGGAAAATGCTGTCAAAATGTGTAAACCTAATTAGAATAACAAAAAATCCAAGTATCCCGACAGCAAAAAAAGCATGGGAGAAAGATTTGATCCAATCAATCGATATAGCCGAGTGGTACCAAATTATGAATAAAATGAACAAAGTGGTCCACTGCCTCCTATTAATGGAAAACCAATATAAGATTTTAAATAGGTGGTACATGACCCCTACAAAGCTACATAAAATTTCTCCAACCAATGACGACCTTTGCTGGAGATGCAGGCAAGAAAAAGGGACTTACCTCCACATTTGGTGGAATTGCCACAAACTGGCTGACTATTGGAACATGATCATAAAATTAGTAAACAAAGCAACAGAACTCAGAATCCCTAAATCCCCTGAAGCAATACTTCTCCATATAAATTGGCCTACTATGAACAAAAATCAGAGTACTCTAACAACCCACTATCTAGTTGCCGCAAAAATGGTTTTAGCCAGGAATTGGAGGAGCGAAACACCCCCCCCCCCATTAGGAGCATACAAAGCACAACTACTATTCCAGCTAAATATGGAAAAAGGATTAACTAGAGCTAGCACTATGGGGGATGAACATCTAAAGTGGGAAAAGTGGATCCAGGAGGCCCAAAAGATTCAGCCCACCCCATAAAAATCTGACCCAAAAAAAGGATAAGTGACAGAAAGGGGAGAGGATAGAAAGAAGGGAAAAGAGGGAATAAAGGAAAGGGATGCCAAAGAAAGAAGAAAAGGGAAGGAAAGAAGGGAAGAAGTAAAAAAAGGAGAAAAAGAGAAGGTAGAAGGAAAGTGAGCGGGAAAGGGAGGAAGGGGGAGAGGTGAGAGGAGAGAATGGGAAAAGGGAGAAGGAAGGAGGGAGGGAAGTAGAGAAAAAAGATAAGAAAGAAAAGAGAAAAAGTGGAAAAAGGAGACCACCCATGAAGACAGCCCTTAGAAACCAATAGCAACAATGAGAAATATTATAACTTAAAAAAAAAAAAAAAAAAAAAAAGGGAAGGGGAAAGGGGAAGGAAGGGGAGGAGAAGAAAAAGGGAAAAGAAAAGAAAGAAAAACCATAAGAGATAGGTTGATGGAAAGCTGGGTGCTCGCTGGGAATAGGACCGTTCGGTCCAAGTTGATCAAATTTGAAGACCCTAAAACCAAAGCAGCACATTATTCATCCCACGGGAGAGATAATGATAGAATACTAGAAAGAAAGGGGTCATAGAAAGAAAATAGAATCAATGAAGTAAATGATCATCGGTCCTATTTGTGTATTTATGTATGTCGATAATTGTTACGTGTGAGTTAATGTTTATTATATGTATTTTTGCATTTTCATAATAAAAAAAAAAAAAAAAAAAAATCATCCAGTGGAACATTTTTTTCTGACAAAATAGAACTTTTTTCGAAGTGTTTCTAATCTGTTGTATTTGGCTTGACATGTGACCTTTGGAGATGTCAAATCTCTTCCAATGTACGTTTGGAAAACAATTGTTTCCGAGTTAAACATGAGCAGTGAAGTGAAAGGGAAACACCATACATTTAGTAACTTTCTTACATATACAAGAAGAGAGAGTATCCAGCTCTCTGGAGTCACACACACACTTCTGTACTTCATATTTAATACTCCAGCAATGGCAGTGACCTGACACTGAGGTTCAACCTGTCCGCTGTGTTCTTACATAAATAAATACCTAATACAGATATATGTTTGTCTTTCTTTAAAGCTTCACTTGAGTGTAAGCAAAGAAAAAAAAATAAGGGGCCCTGTAGAGGTCTTCTGGGGCCCCTTGTATACATGCCATCCTCCTCCACCCAAAAAAAACAAAACAAAATCAACACTAGCTTCTAAATGAAGTTCATGTTACCGCATATGATTAGTGCATCAAAGTCATGGATGAGGAATTAATTTAATAAGGAAACTTTGAAACACATTCCAAGGATTTCCTTCACAAATTTGTATGCACACATAGTTTGATGCCTGGAGTGTCCCTTTAACGTTGTGCTACGTGGTATATAGAATGTGAGACCTAGCTGTTCTTAGCTGATACAGTATCACTTATCTCTTTTAGCAATAATGAAATAGTATCCAAGTAACAACTGATTCCGAGGTCCTGGTCTGACTACACATCACAGCTAGCCTAGTCCAATGTGGATCCATGTGATCTTGTCTCTTGCTCCATAAAACATGTGAATGCAAAATAAAATCTCCCTGCTTATTAAATCAAAAGATTACAAACAAGCAAATCAGTATTACCCGGACATTCAAAGCAGGGTCTTCATGACCAGGGCAGAACCCCAGCAGGCCTTTATTTTTTGGATGCCACCAACACAGAGGACGTAGGGAATGTCACATCTGGGGTACCTTTCATTGGCCATGTAGACCGAGAGGCTACTAGGGATGTGTACTAAAGAGTGAGAATCTTCTGCCATTTCTGTTTCACTCTATCTGGCCAATGTGTAGCCTCTCACATTTGGAGGTCTGGTCATTATTAAACTCTGAAGATATGTGTATTTTTGTAGCCGTTCTCAATTTCCTCGTTTCGTTGAGTTCTTTGGCCCCATTTGATTTCTGAGTGTGATTTGTTCTGTGAGCCTTCTATGTCTTCTGTTTGTTCAGCTTCTTTCTAACTGTAACCGTCCAGTTCTCGAAACGCAGAGGAGCCAAACTACACACATCACGTTTTACAGGCCGGATATTTGTTTTAATGCGGTCTGTACTAGGAGTGTATGGCCCCACAGATACTCCTTGGATGTCTCTGACTTCATCTTCCACCACAGGCTTGGAAATGAATACCTGCAGAGTGCCAGGTACATCATAATTATTTTACAGATTGGCCACAGCTCTGACAAAAAACATATGGCAGGAGACCGGATCCAACATTTCCCAGAAGACCGGATCCAACTAATTTCCCCAACACAGTCATTAAAGGACACCTGTTGGCAAAAAAATAAGTTATTTTTGACTGAAAGATTTTAAATATAAATATGTTCATGAAAGAATACAAATAAAGAATCTTATCGATCCCTCTTTCCTCTGCATAACTCTATCAGGGACGGACATGTTGTTTAGAATCTTTGCTCTGTATAGCTCTATCGGGCGGACATGTTGTTTAGAATCTTTGCTTTGTATAGCTCTATCAGGAGGTGGACATGTTGTTTAGAATCTTTGCTCTGTATAGCTCTATCAGGGGGCGGACATGTTGTTTAGAATCTTTGCTCTGTATAGCTCTATCAGGGGGAGGACATGTTGTTTAGAATCTTTGCTCTGTATAGCTCTATCAGGGGGAGGACATGTTGTTTAGAATCTTTGCACTGTATAGCTCTATCAGGGGGCGGACATGTTGTTTAGAATCTTTCCTCTGCATAACTCTATCAGGGACGGACATGTTGTTTAGCATCTTTGCTCTGTCTGGCTCTATCAGGGATGGACATGTTGTTTAGAATCTTTTCTCTGTATAGCTCTATCAGGAGGTGGACATGTTGTTTAGAATCTTTGCTCTGTATAGCTCTATCAGGGGGCGGACATGTTGTTTAGAATCTTTGCTCTGTATAGCTCTATCAGGGGGAGGACATGTTGTTTAGAATCTTTGCTCTGTATAGCTCTATCAGGGGGCGGACATGTTGTTTAGAATCTTTGCTGTGTATTGCTCTATCAGGGGGAGGACATGTTGTTTAGAATCTTTGCTCTGTATAGCTCTATCAGGGAAGGACATGTTGTTTAGAATCTTTGCTCTGTATAGCTCTTTCAGGGGGCAGACATATTGTTTAGAATCTTTGCTCAGTATAGCTCTATCAGGGGGCGGACATGTTGTTTAGAATCTTTGCTATGTAAAGCTCTATCAGGGGACAGACATGTTTTATAGAATCTTTGCTCTGTATAGCTCTATCAGGGGGTGGACATGTTGTTTAGAATCTTTGCTGTGTATTGCTCTATCAGGGGGAGGACATGTTGTTTAGAATATTTGCTCTGTATAGCTCTATCAGGGAAGGACATGTTGTTTAGAATCTTTGCTCTGTATAGCTCTATCAGGGGGCAGACATATTGTTTAGAATCTTTGCTCTGTATAGCTCTATCAGGGGGCGGACATGTTGTTTAGAATCTTTGCTATGTAAAGCTCTATCAGGGGACAGACATGTTTTATAGAATCTTTGCTCTGTATAGCTCTATCAGGGGGCGGACATGTTGTATAGAATCTTTGCTCTGTATAGCTCTATCAGGGGGAGGACATGTTGTTTAGAATCTTTGCTCTGTATAGCTCTCTTAGGGGCAGACATGTTGTATAGAATCTTTGCTCTGTATAGCTCTATAAGGGGGAGGACATGTTGTTTAAACTCTTTGCTCTGTATATCTCTATCAGGGGCGGACATGTTGTTTAGAATCGTTGCTCTGTATAGCTCTATCAGGGGCGGACATGTTGTTTGGAATCTTTGCTATGTATAGCTCTATCAGGGGTGGACATGTTGTTTGTACTCTTTGCTCTGTATAGCTCTATCAGGGGCGGACATATTGTTGAATGAAGATCTGAACTAAGATGTCTACAAGCAGTAAGGGCTCAAATAGATACTTTATTTATATTCTTTCATTATATAATTTCTATTTAAATGACATACACTTGAGGGAATCTTTCAATCGTTCAATCAAACAGAACCTATCCTTTGGCACCAGTGTCCCTTTAAATGCTGCATATCTGCTGTGATTTCTTACAGTCCCACAAAGGGGGGTTTATACCCCATGAGCATTACTGCATTGGAGTCACACATTGAAACACCTTGGGGGGAATATAATGTAATCTACTTTAATGGGACACTCAAGGCAACAAAGTTACTTTAAGCTGGCACTGTGCTGCCCGTACAATGCCCAGTGTTTCTTCTTCATCAAAATACATATCATTAGGAAATCCTTTTAAAAGTGTTTTGCTCAAGTCTCTCCCTGGAATCGTGGTCTGTCTTATCATTGAATTCTATTCAGTCAGTGAGGGGCTTAGTTTATTAAAATACAGAGCAGATCTCAATGCAAAATCTAAAACATGCACATTGATGTCCTCCCTGAGTACGATGCATTACGCCTTGTGTAGCCTATTCTGGGGACCGGACCTTTGTATTTCATGCCTGTGCTATTCTACTTGGAATAAAGAAATAAACCGACACAAAATGAGATGATGTGATTTAACCTTTATCTAAAATGACATCGATAGGGATCCCTCACCTATTAAAATAATATTCAATTACATGGCTCATTAGGCAAATTAAATGACACAAATTAATCACAAGCGGTGTCTGGCTCCTGATCCATGGGATTTAAAGAAAATCAAAAATCAGTGATAAATTAATGTACAGGAATGGGGTGCCCTCGCCCAAACGTCTCTTCACTGGGGGGCATGCTAGCTCCCGCGGTCTTCTATTCACCCAGGAAGTCTGAAATCAACACGCTAGATAGGATGGAGCGAAGCGGTGCGTCCATGTTACTGGCCCATTCCCATGTAGATATGCCAGGCTGTTTTCATAGTTGAGCCTCAGCTCCGTTAAACAAGCCGTGCTACGGATCCTACTCTCCCCAGCTGTGTCTGGCTCTCAGCCCCTTCCTGAAGACCTGCCTTTACCAGATACTTGTGGATCTTCCTGCCTTATAATCTAGTTGGCTCTTTAATGTTTTGCCTGAATTTAGACCTTCTAATTTAGACTGCCTTCTCCGACCCGATGGGCTTCACTTCGCTTCGCGACATTGTATATCCCGCCACCTGCATACCTCCAAACTTTGCCCCCGGGCGAATCGGGGGCACTGGGTGCGGACTCTGGGGAGGAGGTGGCATACAGGGGCGGAGTCTGGAGAGGAGGTGGGATACAGGGGCGGAGTTTGTGGAGGGGGTGTTAGTGCTACAGCTCGTGGGGGGTAACACTTTCACCCACTTTAGTTCCTGGCATCTGAAGCCAGGATCGCTGCTGCCCACGTGCACAATGCTTTACACGCCCAGTAAGCATTGTCTGGTGTCTGGGACACTGAAAAGCAGGTCAGAGGTAGAGCGCGGCAGGACAGTAGGATATACCTCCCAAATCGGGACTGTCCATCCCAAAGCGGGACAGTTGGGAGGTATGCGGCTCTTGCTATCTTTGACATTGAGTGCACACTCAACGCTCAGGCACTCTACTCTCTGGCAAATAGGGATTGTTATTGGCAAAAATCCTCAAGGCAGATTTTTGGAAAGGCTACAGAGGGTGATATACAGGCATACCCCACATTAACATACACAACGGGCGTGAATGTAAAACTACAATGCAGTTAAAGTCAAGCACTACCTTTTTTCCCTTATCTTATACTGTCTAGGGTACAAATGTCTTATTAGACAGGATGGGCCTCTCCCCAGCCTGTAGTGGTGACACAAGGAGAAGCATTGCACTGTACTGTAGAGTATTCTCAGGAGGGACGTCGCTGGTTCATTAAAACAGACACATAAGAATCCATAAAGGAAGATATAATTGCACTGTAACGATGTCCTTACTGTAGAGTGTCCCTAAAGTGAAGGTCCTTAAAGCCATTAGACTACGACTAAGTGCTGGACACAAGATGCACTATGATGGTCACAGTTACTTAGCATCTTTGAAGAAAGGGTTAAAAGACAATGTCAGCACGTAAAGCACAGCCAATCAGAGCCAGGGCTCGTCTTGCTCATCTGATCATGTCTGCAGGGTGTGGGGGTCTCTCTCTGCTAGTGCAGAAGATAAACTGGCACGTCCTGTCAAAAATGTATACCACTTTATCCTCACACTAGGGCCAACTCACTTTTCACTTGTACTTTTATATTGGAAACACAAGTGAAAAATATAGTTTAGTTTCTTTAAAGGCCTCTTTGCTCTGTATAGCTCTATCAGAGGGCGAACATTTTGTTTAGAATCTTTGCTCTGTATAGCTCTATCAGGGGGCGGACATTTTGTTTAGAATCTTTGCTCTGTATAGCTCTATCAGGGGGCAGACATGTTGTTTAGAATCTTTGCTCTGTATAGCTCTATCAGAGGGCGAACATTTTGTTTAGAATCTTTGCTCTGTATAGCTCTATCAGGGGGCGGACATTTTGTTTAGAATCTTTGCTCTGTATAGCTCTATCAGGGGGCGGACATGTTGTTTACAATCTTTGCTCTGTATAGCTCTATCAGGGGGTGGACATGTTGTTTAGGATCTTTGCTCTGTATAGCTCTATCAGGGGTGGACATGTTGTTTAGAATCTTTGCTCTGTATCGCTCTATCAGGGGGCGGACATGTTGTTTACAATCTTTGCTCTGTATAGCTCTATCAGGGGGTGGACATGTTGTTTAGGATCTTTGCTCTGTATAGCTCTATCAGGGCGCGGACATGTTGTTTAGAATCTTTGCTCTGTATAGCTCTATCAGAGGGTGGACATGTTGTTTAGAATCTTTGCTCTGTGTAGCTCCATCAGGGGGCAGACATGTTGTTTAGAATCTTTGCTCTGTATAGCTCTATCAGAGGGTGGACATGTTGTTTAGAATCTTTGCTCTGTATAGCTCTATCAGGGGGCGGTCATGTTGTTTAGAATCTTTGCTCTGTATAGCTCTATCAGAGGGTGGACATGTTGTTTAGAATCTTTGCTCTGTATAGCTCTATTATGGGCGGACATATTGTTTAGAATCTTTGCTCTGTATAGCTCTATCAGGGGGTGGACATATTGTTTAGAATCTTTGCTCTGTATAGTTCTATCAGGGGGAGGACATGTTGTTTAGGACCAGTGGCATTCCAAGGGGGAGCGGGGGGTGCAGACCTCACCGGGTGACACCTCCAGCGGGAGTGACACCTGTGCTGCCATCATCCCCCCGCACCGCATCACGCTGCTTAACTTTTTTTTTTTTTATGGCGAAAAAAAAAAAAATCACAGCGACCGGATGTGACGTTACGTCACATCCTGTGACTGTGTTTTCCTCCTCCGTGCAGGAGGGAACACTGCACGGAGATGTCCGGCCGGGGACACGGAGCAGCAGCCAGGCGGTAAGTACTGGGGAAGGGTGGAGGAGGGTGGAATAACGAGCATAGGAACTTAAACATATCAATAGAAAAGCATAATACTGGCATCCTAATGGGCAAATTGGCTAGGGCATCTGAACGGCACAATATTACTGTGCTCTGAATGGCACAATAATACTGGCATCTGAATGGCACAATATTCCTGGCATCTGAACGGCACAATATTCCTGGCATCTGAATGGCACAATATTACTGGGCTCTGAACGGCACAATATTACTGGGCTCTGACTGGCACAATATTACTGGGCTCTGACTGGCATAATATTACTGGGCTCTGAATGGCACAATAATACTGGCATCTTAATGGCACAATATTACTGGCATCTGAATGGCACAATATTACTGGGCTCTGAACGGCACAATATTACTGGGCTCTGAACGGCACAATATTACTGGGCTCTGAACGGCACAATAATACTGGCATCTTAATGGCACAATATTACTGGCATCTGAATGGCACAATATTACTGGCATCTGAATGGCACAATATTACTGGGCTCTGAACGGCACAATATTACTGGGCTCTGAACGGCACAATATTACTGGGCTCTAAACGGCACAATATTACTGGGCTCTGAACGGCACAATATTACTGGTATCTGAATGGCACAATATTACTGGTATCTGAATGGCACAATATTACTGGGCTCTGAACGGCACAATATTACTGGTATCTGAATGGCACAATATTACTGGTATTTGAATGGCACAATATTACTGGTATCTGAATCGCACAACATTACTGGCATATGAATTGCACAATAATTCTGGCATCTTAATGGCACAATGGTATTGGCATCTGAATATCACAGTAATACTGGCTTATTAATGAGCAAATTGTCTGTGGCTTATTAATGACACAATGATACTGGCATATAAGTGGGCAAATTAGCTGTTATAGAGAGAGAGATGTCTGTATGTATAGATATGTATTGTTTTAGAATTGTATAATTGTCACCTCATGGGGCTCCTGTGTATTTCATAATTAATGGCGGTCTCATGTGTGCATAATTATGGTGCGCTTGTGTGGCATATTTATTGGGCCCCATGTATGGCATAATTAAGGGACTCTTTTGTGTAGCATAATTATGGGACTCTTTTGTGTGGCATAATTATGGGGCATTTGTGTGTGTGGCATAATTAACTGGGCAGAGGTGAGGCATACATAGTGGGGCTCCGGTGTGGCATAATTTATGGGGTTCTGGTGTGGCATAATTTATGGGGCTCCTGTATGTGGCATAGTTAATAGGTCATCTAACTGGCATTACTAAGGAATCTGTTTGGCATGGTATTGGAGAAAAACTAGGGGGGTGACACCACGTGTTTCCACACCGGGTGACACCAACCCTAGTGACTCCTCTGTTTAGGACCTTTACTCTGTATAGCTCTATCAGGGTGCGGACATGTTGTTTAGAATCTTTGCTCCATATAGCTCTCTCAGGGCAGACATGTTGTTTAGAATCTTTGCTCTGTATAGCTCTATCAGGGGTGGACATGTTGGTTAGAATCTGTGCTCTGTATAGCTCTATCAGGGTGGACATGTTGTTTAGAATCTTTGCTCTGTATAGCTCTATCAGGGTGCGGACATGTTGTTTAGGATCTTTGCTCCATATAGCTCTCTCAGGGCAGACATGTTGTTTAGAATCTTTGCTCTGTATAGCTCTATCAGGGGCGGACATGTTGTTTAGAATCTTTGCTCTGTATAGCTCTATCAGGGTGCGGACATGTTGTTTAGGATCTTTGCTCCATATAGCTCTCTCAGGGCAGACATGTTGTTTAGAATCTTTGCTCTGTATAGCTCTATCAGGGGCGGACATGTTGTTTAGAATCTTTGCTCTGTATAGCTCTATCAGGGGGCGGACATGTTGTTTAGAATCTTTGCTCTGTATAGCTCTATCAGGGTGCAGACATGTTGTTTAGGATCTTTGCTCCATATAGCTCTCTCAGGGCAGACATTTTGTTTATAATCTTTGCTCTGTATAGCTCTATCAAGGGGTTGGCCATGTTGTTTAGAATCTTTGCTCTCTATAGCTATATCAGGGGGCGGACATGTTGTTTAGAATCTTTGCTCTCTATAGCTATATCAGGGGGTGGACATGTTGTTTAGGATCTCTGCTCTATATAGCTCTATCAGGGGCGAACATGTTTTTTAGAATCTCTGCTCTGTATAGTTCTATCGGGGTGGACATGTTGTTTAGGATCTTTGCTCTGTATAGCTATATCAGGGGGTGGACATGTTGTTTAGGATCTCTGCTCTATATAGCTCTATCAGGGGCGAACATGTTTTTTAGAATCTCTGCTCTGTATAGTTCTATCGGGGTGGACATGTTGTTTAGGATCTTTGCTCTGTATAGCTCTATAAGGGGGTGGACATGTTGTTTAGGATCTCTGCTCTGTATAGCTCTATCATGGGCGAACATGTTGTTTAGAATCTCTGCTCTGTGTAGCTCTATCACGGGTTGTCCTTAAAAAGTACTTTTTTTAGAGTGTTATTTTTTTCACTTTTTGGTGATGTGGTTTTTTAAAATTATTATTATTACTGAATTTGAAGCATCATATTTACTAAAATAAAAGAATGATCTTTTGAGCCTTTTTTAGTTGGATTTTATGTTGTTGGCTTATTGCAGACAGAACGACTGCTCTCCAAAACCTGTTCATTCATCAGTATCATTATAATGACTTCTCTCGAAGATGTGTTACAGTTTGGCAAATGACATGAATGCTTATCAACAAACCAAGCTTTGTCAGTTCGTCTCAGATCAGTGGCTTGTAAACACAGCCCATGGCTAATAGAAAGTACCTCTGTGAAATACAAGTGCCACTGTGCAATACAAGGCTTCCTGCTTTCTCAACAAGAAAATAAGTGACTGAGATGTCAGTGGTGTCTCTTCCTCTTCGACAGACATTCTAATATCATTCAATGTCTTGGTGAAGAACCTGCTGTTTGTTTCCATGGTTACTACTCCACTTTTAGAGATTTGACCCAGAATTGACTAGTTAAGTATAACCAGTTGAGTGATCCACCTGAAATGTAACTTTCTCCCGTTATTAAAGTATGTATATATATATATAAACTGTTTCATATTGAGTAGAAGCTCATTTGTTTTCCTATTGAAAGTTTTAAAACATAATTTAAACATAATTTTATTAACTCCTTTTTGGCCCACCGTGAATAGAGCCCCGACCCTTGTGATAATTCCAGGGAATGTTGACCTTGGGTCATGGCCCGGCTAAGGATGCCACACACTGAACCAGAGAGCAGGTATGACGTGGTCCATGCTGAGGCAAGGTCTGTGTTTGGTCTATGTAAATCTAACTTCCGGTGCCATGATAAACCTAAGGGGTCTCTGCTGTACCATCTGACGAAGGCCTTGAGCATCATTATCTCCTGTTGGGAATGATAGAACATTACAGTGCGGCATTGTGCGCTTACCGCAAGTGATGGTGATCCTGCTGCTAAGAAAAACATGTTAAAACCAGAAGAAAGTACATTAGCCTCTGCACAACAAAATGTGACGCAACCGATCAGTGCAATGTATCATAGTGATCTACAAACCCTGAGGAAGACCCTGAGGTCAAAACGCGTTGTTTTTTTTGCTGTTTAGAGTCACCATAGCTACCACATCATCGCCTGCCTAGATCCTGGGTGCGCTGATGGACAATTCCATACTTAATGCTATATTTTTCCTCATTAACCTTGGGGCTCATTTGCACTTTTGCATTGAACACATTTTTCTATTGTCACAAATGTTTGAACCAACTGTGTCTTACAATTTAATATTTTTTTTATACTGTATTCATATGGTATGTGGTTATCTCACAAACAGTATTCGTTTCTTGTCACTTATTGTCTGTTAAACCTTCAATTAGTAAACTTTTGTTGCAAATGTCTCCATCGAATTGTCCTTTCATAATTTCAGTCATTTCTGGCTATTGTTCTTTGTGTGAAAGCTCCCATCAGATACAATCGGGAGTTTGAGGCTACCACTTCAGCTTGGTTCGTTTCGGCCATTTTTTGGCTACATTCAGCTTTGGCAGATATTGGTGTCAGAATTGGACACGTATTCCGGGGACAATCATTAGCCTGGTCACAAACTGCCATCTCCTTTTATTCCTCTACTGACTTGCGCTGATCCTGTGACTGCCACGTGGGGCATTCAGTTTTTTTTTTTTTATAATACTACACTATGGTTTCTGTGCTCTTTGTTCCAGACATACACAAAAATATTGGTGCAAGAAGACATCTATCTGCTAATATTAATCCTGCCTCTTATTATTTCACTTTTGACAGTGCACTATTATCACTTGGCCATTTATCTTTCTAGATCAAACAATTACACTATTGTGTTTTATTTCGTTACATTCAAGCATGTACCTGTCTCCCTTGTATTCTAGTCCTGTGGGGGGTTTGCATTCTGCTAGGATTTTTATTTTATTTTTTACATTTTTTATATGTTTCATGTGTTCACTTGTTCTGTTTTTGTGTATTTCTTGCACATTTTTTTCTCTTCTTGAGATAAACAGAATATAATTGACGACATGATTGTGCATTTTTGTATGTTTTTTTGCATGTATGGTTTGATGTGATTAGAGCTTGTATTATTTATCTCTATATATTATTATGTATTTGACATTCTTATTTTTTATTGAATAAGCACAGTGGGGGGCTTGCTACTAGTTGTTTTAAGTGGCTATTCCCCCCCCCCCCCCCCCTGTTATCTTCTTTTTTTCTACTGGTGCAGAATTTTTACATGGCATCAAATCCATCTTCTAAAAAAGATCCAGCTATTTCATTATTTTTTTTTTGTCAAATAACCAGATAAAACATCCAGAATATTGCTGACAAGAATGAATAAGACCGGCGGCAAATCCTGACTTTTATCCTTGTTTAGTTTGCTTAACACCTCAGGCTTCTGTGTAATCCATTGACTAGGAGACAAAAACCCCTATTTATTAAAAAACTAAACGACTCCACTGCTAAACATTGATCCGACGTGCAGACTGTGCCACCGCCGTGAGGGCAGCTGTCTCAATATAATTCATTTCTTGGGAACCGAGGAGAGGAAAAAAAAAAAAGGCCAGGGATTTGGGAAGATGATTAGGCAAGGATTGCCTGCGTAGGGGGTGTGTCGAGGTGAGAATGACAGCGGTAGCGGTAAACGAATGAGAAAAGAGCAAGTAATTCACAAGGGATTAAAATAATAATGGACAAATAAGAACACAGCTCATTCGGTGCAGCCCTTGTCTGCAGAGCTGGCATTTTAGTGATACAGGACCATTTTTAGTGATATCTTCCCTTTTTTAAGGAATAGACCCCTGATTCAGCACTGTGTCTAATGATTCCCTACTGATGCTTCAAGGGACTGTATCACCTAAATAATGTTTTTGCTGTGAATGTAGGGAGTTGAGCGGACACCTGGATGTTTGGGTTCGGCAGGTTGGGCCGAACTTCGAAAAAATGTCCGGGTCCATGCTCGAACTTGACCCCGAACCTGAACCCCATTGAAGTCAATGTGGACACTAACTTTCGGCCACTAAAATGCCTCTAAAAAAGTCCTGGAAAGGGCTAGAGGGCTGAGAAAGGAAGTAAAATGTGGGTAAGAGTAGGACAAGTGCCCTGCAAGCAAATGTGGATAGAGAAATAAGTTATTTCTCTATCCATATTGCACGTGTCCTACTCTTACCCACATTTGACTTCCTTTTGCAGCCCTCTAGCCCTTTCCAGGACTTTTTTAGAGGCATTTTAGTGGCCAAACTTTCTAGTTTTCTGAACTTTTGGCCACTAAAATGCCTCTAAAAAAGTCATGGAAAGGGCAAACTTGACCCTGAACCCGAACCTCCTAGGTTAATGAGGGGGGGACCTAGTGTCCCCCCCCCCCCCCAGTACCCACCCATGAGCGGTGTTGGGCACCCTAGAAATAATAATGAGGGGGGGACCTAGTGTCCCCCCCGGTCCCCACCCATTGCCGGCGGGTGGGGACCCCAATAATAATAATGAGGGGGTGACCTAGTGTCCCCCCCGGTCCCCACCCATTGCCGGCGGGTGGGGACCCCAATAATAATAATGAGGGGGGGACCTAGTGTGTCCCCCCCCTGGTCCCCACCCATTGCCGGCACCCCTAGTCACTTTATTTGTGGTCCCCACCTGCCGCTCATGGATGGGGACCGGGGGGGGGGACACTAGGTCCCCCCCTCATTATTATTCGGGTCCCCACCCGCTGCTCATGGATGGGGACCGGGGGGGACACTAGGCCCCCCCTCATTATTATTTCTAGGGTGCCCAACACAGCTCATGGGTGGGGACCAGGGGGGGGGGGGTTTATTTTACTAGTGACTGGGCAGCAATAGCTGTCCAGTCACTAGTAATTTTAAATTTAAGGCAATATGAATCTCCGAACCCCGAATTCCAACCCGGACATACAGTGGAATGTCAGTGTTCGGGTCCGGGGTCCAAATGTTCGGTACGAACCCTAACTTTGCAGTTCGCTCAACACTAGTAGAGAACAAAAAAAAAAGATTGAAAATGATTTATACATTGTGTTATTATAATTGCAGCAAATGCCTAAATTAGGAGACATATGTGTTTTACATGTGTCTGTGGTGTCGCCTGCTTATGACATCACCTGTGGCCTGATATGCAAATGAAATGGCTTTCAGTGGGCAATGTGTAATTGGCATATCAAGACACAGGTCATGTCATAAGCAGGAAACTCTACATTTCTCTCCTAATTGAGGCATTTGCTGGCAGTTTTGCTAATACAATGTATGGATCATTTTCAACCATTTTTTTATTCTCTAAATTTATAGTAAAGACAGTGTTTAAATGATGCATACCCTCTAAAGTGCTAGAGAGGCAGCTCAGTTATCAGTCAAACAACCAGGACCCCCACCAGAACCTACACAAGGCTTTATTCATGATAGAGAGAATAGCAAGGAATTGACAAGGGGATTGCAAGCGCAAGGCCAAAGTAGCCGAGTTGGAAGAATGCTCCCATTCAGTGGAATTGGACAATGTCTCCAACTTGACTGCTTTGGTTTTAAGATTGCAATTCCCTTGTCAATTCCCTCCTTGGTGAATAAAGTCCAATGACTTCCTAAAGGATGCATTATGACTGACCTACTGGCGAGTCCCTTAGATCAGGGGGAGGTGAGCCCCTTAGATCGGGGGCAGACGAGACCCTTAGATCAGAGCAGACGAGACCCTTAGATCGGGGGCAGACGAGACCCTTAGATCAGAGCAGACGAGACCCTTAGATCAGAGCAGACGAGACCCTTAGATCGGGGGCAGACGAGACCCTTAGATCAGAGCAGACGAGACCCTTAGATCAGGGGGAGGCGAGCCCCTTAGATCGGGGGCAGACGAGACCCTTAGATCAGGGGGAGGCGAGCCCCTTAGATCGGGGGCAGACAAGACCCTTAGATCAGGGGCAGACGAGCCCCTTAGATCTGTGGCATCCACGTTTTATCTGAAATAGGCTGCTTGATCAGAGATGTGTGTGTGTGTGTGCTTGGCCACATCATTTTATTAACACAGATAGTGGAGTAGTAATGGCAGTAATATAAACACAGTCTAAATCCACTGTATTCAAACAAAACCAATGCATATTTAGGGCTAATGAGAATGTGAGTAGTGAAGTCAGGTGGGCCGCATTTGGCTAGGGGGCTGCAGGTTGGACGAACCCGGCCTTAGAGGCTTCAGACTATAATATTAACAAAAAATACATTTGTACTTTATAAATATGTGACAATGACCTCCGTATCTGGTCCTCACGGGGCCAATACTCCTAGAGATGGAGATTATACCAGAGCTTTGGGGAAACAAAGTATCTCAGTTACAATGAACTGATTTGGCTGATGTGATCTGCATAGCTGTGTCTGTCCGCAGAGCATTATACGTTCTATTAATGGCTGCGATCCCATTAAGGTCTATTCCAGACCCGTGGCACCCGGCAATGTGACGTGCCATTATGGAATCCTTTCTCTGCACGTCTACCTCGGAAATCACAGGTCTGCATACGAGAGACTGGTTATCAGGGACATTCAAACACATGTTCTGCAGTTTCTCTTCAATGAACAGAATAAGGAGACATGAAAGATCCTGAGCAGAAAGCCCCACTACTTGCAAAAACCTATATTATTTGTCCTAAACAGCCATCCCTCCAAATCAAGCTTTCTGAATTGCTACCAATTTCTTGCTATTATACATATAAATGTGTAATAAATGCATGCACACACTGCAAGTATAGTTATCATTCACCTGGTATTATTATATGTGTGCTCTGTACAGGCTCCTGTGTAATATATGTATGCACACACTGCAAGTATAGTTATCATTCACCTGGTATTATTATATGTCTGCTCTGTACAGACTCCTGTGTAATATATGTATGCACACACTGCAAGTATAATTATCATTCACCTGGTATTATTATATGTCTGCTCTGTACAGGCTCCTGTGTAATATATGTATGCACACACTGCAAGTAAATTTATAATTCACCTGGTATTATTATATGTCTGCTCTCTACAGGCTCCTGTGTAATATATGTATGCACAAACTGCAAGTATAGTTATCATTCACCTGGTATTATTATATGTCTGCTCTGTACAGATTCCTGTGTAATATATGTATGCACACATTGCAAGTATAGTTATCATTCACTTGTTACTATTATATGTCTGCTCTGTACAGACTCCTGTGTAATATATGTATGCACACACTGCAAGTATAGGTATCATTCACCTGGTATTATTATATGTCTGCACTGTACAGACTCCTGTGTAATATATTTATGCACACACTTCAAGTATAGTTATCATTCACCTGGTATTATTATCTGTCTGTTCTCTACAGGCTCCTGTGTAATATATGTACGCACACACTGCAAGTATAGTTATTCACCTGGTATTATTATATGTCTGCTCTGTACAGTATCCTGTATGTATGCACACACTGCAAGTATAGTTATCACTCACATGATATTATTATATGTCTGCTCTGTACAGACTCCTGTGTAATATATGTATGCACACACTGCAAGTATAATTATCATTCACCTGGTATTATTATATGTCTGCTCTGTACAGACTCCTGTGTAATATATGTATGCACACACTGCAAGTATAGTTATCATTCACCTGGTATTATTATATGTCTGCTCTGTACAGACTCCTGTGTAATATATGTATGCACACACTGCAAGTATAGTTATCATTCACCTGGTATTATTATATGTCTGCTCTGTACAGACTCCTGTGTAATATATGTATGCACACACTGCAAGTATAGTTATCATTCACCTGGTATTATAATGTGTCTGCTCTGTACAGACTCCTGTGTAATATATGTATGCACACACTGCAAGTATAGTTATCATTCACCTGGTATTATTATATGTCTGCTCTCTACAGGCTCCTGTGTAATATATGTATGCACACACACTGCAAGTATAGTTATCATTCACCTGGTATTATTATATGTCTGCTCTGTACATGACATGGTAGCTTCTATCATTGAGGATATGTATTTGCCTAGAAATAACTAAAACTTAAAACCAGACTGTGGGGTAAAACAACTGCCACAGCACTTTATTTAAATAGCCATTGCATTTACAATCATATATACACATTCCACATATATATATCCATAATTAATACAATGACTAAACATAAACATAAAACATTAAACATTCCATATACAGGAAAACCAACCAAGCTTGCAAGAGTATCCAGGTGGCTGCCGAAGTCCATGTTCTGGGCATATCCCAATGCCCCCAATACCTGAGGTTCGAGGTACCACTTTCCCCTCGAACCTCCCACCAGAGTCCCGATTGACTCTCCCCAATCCAAATCTTCCATTAACCCTCCTGGATACTCTGCAAGCTTCCGCCAACGCTGTGACATGTAATAAATAAATAAATAAATAAAGGCTCATTAACCATAAAATTAGGGAGGGTGGGTGGGACAACAGGTATGGGGGGGAAAAACTTTCCTAAAATGGCCCCCAAACTTCCTGTTCCTATATTTTATACTCTCCCAACTCCTCCCATTAATTCCCACTATAGGCTGACATATCCTCTCAGCACACTGTCATGATTGCCCCTCCCCGACCTTGTCTGGGGGCTACAGACTCCTGTGTAATATATGTATGCACACACTGCAAGTATAGTTATCATTCACCTGGTATTATTATATGTCTGCTCTGTACAGATTCCTGTGTAATATATGTATGCACACATTGCAAGTATAGTTATCATTCACCTGGTATTATTATATGTCTGCTCTGTACAGATTCCTGTGTAATATATGTATGCACACATTGCAAGTATAGTTATCATTCACCTGGTATTATTATATGTCTGCTCTGTACAGACTCCTGTGTAATATATTTATGCACACACTTCAAGTATAGTTGTCATTCACCTGGTATTATTATCTGTCTGTTCTCTACAGGTTCCTGTGTAATATATGTATGCACACACTGCAAGTATAGTTTTCATTCACCTGGTATTATTATATGTCTGCTCTCTACAGGTTCCAGTGTAATATATGTATGCACACAATGCAAGTATAGTTATCATTCACCTGGTATTATTATATGGCTGCTATGTACAGACTCCTGTGTAATATATGTATGCGCACACTGCAAGTATAATTATCATTCACCTGTTATTATTATATGTATGCTCTGTACACACTCCTGTGTAATATATGTATGCACACACTGCAAGTATAGTTATAATTCACCGGGTATTATTATATGTCTGCTCTCTACAGGCTCCTGTGTAATATACGTATGCACACACTGCAAGTATAGTTATCATTCACCTGGTATTATTATATGTCTGCTCTGTACAGACTCCTGTGTAATATATGTATGCACACACTGCAAGTATAATTATCATTCACCTGGTATTATTATATGTCTGCTCTGTACAGACTCCTGTGTAATATATGTATGCAGAAACTGCAAGTATAGTTATAATTCACCTGGTATTATTATATGTCTGCTCTCTACAGGCTCCTGTGTAATATATGTATGCACAAACTGCAAGTATAGTTATCATTCACCTGGTATTATTATATGTCTGCTCTGTACAGATTCCTGTGTAATATATGTATGCACACATTGCAAGTATAGTTATCATTCACTTGTTACTATTATATGTCTGCTCTGTACAGACTCCTGTGTAATATATGTATGCACACACTGCAAGTATAGGTATCATTCACCTGGTATTATTATATGTCTGCTCTGTACAGACTCCTGTGTAATATATTTATGCACACACTTCAAGTATAGTTATCATTCACCTGGTATTATTATCTGTCTGTTCTCTACAGGCTCCTGTGTAATATATGTACGCACACACTGCAAGTATAGTTATTCACCTGGTATTATTATATGTCTGCTCTGTACAGTATCCTGTATGTATGCACACACTGCAAGTATAGTTATCAATCACATGGTATTATTATATGTCTGCTCTGTACAGACTCCTGTGTAATATATGTATGCACACACTGCAAGTATAATTATCATTCACATGGTATTATTATATGTCTGCTCTGTACAGACTCCTGTGTAATATATGTATGCACACACTGCAAGTATAATTATCATTCACCTGGTATTATTATATGTCTGCTCTGTACAGACTCCTGTGTAATATATGTATGCACACACTGCAAGTATAGTTATCACTCACATGGTATTATTATATGTCTGCTCTGTACAGACTCCTGTGTAATATATGTATGCACACACTGCAAGTATAATTATCATTCACCTGGTATTATTATATGTCTGCTCTGTACAGACTCCTGTGTAATATATGTATGCACACACTGCAAGTATAGTTATCATTCACCTGGTATTATTATATGTCTGCTCTCTACATGCTCCTGTGTAATATATGTATGCACACACTGCAAGTATAGTTATCATTCACCTGGTATTATTATATGGTTGCTCTGTACAGACTCCTGTGTAATATATGTATGCACACTGCAAATATAGTTATCATTCACCTGGTATTATTATATGTCTGCTCTGTACAGACTCCTGTGTAATATATGTATGCACACCCTGCAAGTATAATTATCATTCACCTGGTATTATTATATGTCTGCTCTTTACAGGCTCCTGTGTAATATATGTATGCACACACTGCAAGTATAGTTATCATTCACCTGGTATTATTATATGTCTGCTCTGTACAGACTCCTGTGTAATATATGTATGCACACACTGCAAGTATAGTTATAATTCACCTGGTATTATTATATGTCTGCTCTTTACAGGCTCCTGTGTAATATATGTATGCACACACTGCAAGTATAGTTATCATTCACCTGGTATTATTATATGTCTGCTCTGTACAGACTCCTGTGTAATATATGTATGCACACACTGCAAGTATAGTTATAATTCACCTGGTATTATTATATGTCTGCTCTCTACATGCTCCTGTGTAATATATGTATGCACACACTGCAAGTATAGTTATCATTCACCTGGTATTATTATATGGTTGCTCTGTACAGACTCCTGTGTAATATATGTATGCACACTGCAAATATAGTTATCATTCACCTGGTATTATTATATGTCTGCTCTGTACAGACTCCTGTGTAATATATGTATGCACACACTGCAAGTATAGTTATCATTCACCTGGCATTATTATATGTCTGCTCTGTACAGACTCCTGTGTAATATATGTATGCACACACTGCAAGTATAGTTATCATTCACCTGGTATTATTATATGTCTGCTCTTTACAGGCTCCTGTGTAATATATGTATGCACACACTGCAAGTATAGTTATCATTCACCTGGTATTATTATATGTCTGCTCTGTACAGACTCCTGTGTAATATATGTATGCACACACTGCAAGTATAGTTATAATTCACCTGGTATTATTATATGTCTGCTCTCTACATGCTCCTGTGTAATATATGTATGCACACACTGCAAGTATAGTTATCATTCACCTGGTATTATTATATGGTTGCTCTGTACAGACTCCTGTGTAATATATGTATGCACACACTGCAAGTATAATTATCATTCACCTGGTATTATTATATGTCTGCTCTCTAGAGGCTCCTGTGTAATATATGTATGCACACACTGCAAATATAGTTATCATTCACCTGGTATTATTATATGTCTGCTCTCTACAGGCTCCTGTGTAATATATGTATGCACACACTGCAAATATAGTTATCATTAACCTGGTATTATTATATGTCTGCTCTGTACAGACTCCTGTGTAATATATGTATGCACACACTGCAAGTATAGTTATCATTCACCTGGAATTATTATATGTCTGCTCTGTACAGACTCCTGTGTAATATATGTATGCACACTGCAAGTATAGTTATTATTCACCTGGTATTATTATATGTCTGCTCTGTACAGACTTCTGTGTAATATATGTATGCACACTGCAAGTATAGTTATCATTCACCTGGTATTATTATATGTCTGCTCTGTACATACTCCTGTGTAATATATGTACGCACACACTGCAAGTATAGTTATCATTACATAGAAACATAGAATGTGTCGGCAGATAAGAACCATTCGGTCCATCTAGTCTGCTATATTTTTTTTGAGTACTTTTATTAGTCCCCCATTCCCGGTCTTATAGCTAGGATAGCCTTGTGTCTATCCCACGCATGCTTAAAATCCTTGACTGTGTTTACCTCTACCACTTCTGCTGGCAGGCTATTCCATACATCCACTACCCTCTCAGTAAAGTAATACTTCCTGATATTACTTTTAAATTGTTGCCCCTCTAATTTAAGACTATGTCCTCTAGTTGTGGTAGTTTTTCTTCTTTTACATATACTCTCTTCCATTACTGTGTTGATTCCCTTTATGTATATAAATGTTTCTACCATATCCCCCCTGTTACGTCTTTCCTCCAAGCTATACATGTTAAGATGCTTTAACCTTTCCTGGTAAGTTTTATCCTTCAACCCATGAACCAGTTTAGTAGCCCTTATCTTAACTCTCTCCAAAGAACTCTCTCTCCATCATTCACCTGATATTATTATATGTCTGCTCTGTACATACTCCTGTGTAATAAATCTATGATAGTAACATATATATCTATGATAGTAAAAAAATATCTTCTTTGGGGAGGACTTCAGCTATAGCTGAAATATCTGTCCTCACTAAATGGGAAAAAAACCAGTATAAAACGAACAATAAAACCTTATACATTAACCCCTTCATGAAGCATGGTTAATTTGTACTAAAGTTTGAAAACGGCTTCTTTGCGCTCCTGTGCGCAATCACAGCATGATCGGGTATCAGGGGCAGATAGGCAGTGACCAGATCAGGGTCCTTAAAGACCAGTTGTCTATTTACGCCAGCCCTTTGGCGGTATCACAGGCTTTGGTGCACTGAAAGGACATGTTGGATAAAAATAAGTTCTGTTTAACTGGAAGATTGCATGGAGAGTAGGTATTTATATAGAAATCCTTTAATGAATGAATATATTGAAGATACCTTACTGAGCCCTCTCTGCTCTTTATAGCTCTATCAGGCTGCAGACATCTCGAGTCAAATGGGTCAGATCTTCCTTAACCTGATCCTAGATTCTGAACAGAATGTCCGCCCCCTGATACAGCTTTAAAAACATCTTTCATTATAATATTTCTACTTCAAATGCCAACACTTCATGCAATCTTCCAGCAATCTTTTGGCGACATTTGTCCTTTAAACCTTTTTATTTGGCTTCCTCCTTTCTGATGTGGTTTGGTGGAATAGCCATAGATAGGAGGCAGCTCAAGGGGCAATGCCATACGACTTAGAGAACTCTCAGATGGTCCGCAAACTTTGGAAAAATTTAGTAAATACATTCTGTGTCAGATAAACCAGTAATTCTCCCAGCGGACTCTGTGTTTATCCATTTATTGTGTTGTATTAGCCCTGCATGCTGATGATACACTTGTCTCATCAATTACTTTCTCCAGGTTGTGTCCAGAAACAAACCTGGCAATTAGAGCTGAATATTAAATCTATGCAAAGCTATAATGCGCTCAGCCTAATGGATTTTTTATTGTCTCATAGTTATCATTTAGCCAAAGTGCCAATGACCTAGAGAGGGTCACATCTCGTTCCGTGCTAACTCTGCACGGTGGTGGTGGGTGGGAAGGAGGGGGGGGGGTGGTAGGAAGAAGACCACATCATCGGAGACCTTGACCTTAAAGTGCGGAGGATTCTTGGCCGAGTGCTGTCTGAGTTACGAGAGGAGGTACCACTGTGCTGGGTGAATGGAGGGAATGATAATCTCTATGCAGAGAAGGAAGAAGGAGACGAGGACGCCTGGTGGCCCTTAACACACGCTTATTATTTGACGTGCAGGATATTCAATGATGCAAGGTTCTGCTCTGGGATTGACAATCGTTGTAACCCCCACGCCTGTAATTATTTCCCATAGCTGACTGCAGTGCCATCTGGAAGTCGGAGGAAGAGTTAACTAAGAAAGGACGTCTGGTTTTTACTAGGTGTTAAAAAGTTACTGCGGGTTTTATTACTATAACACTCACCATTATATGGAGGGGTTTTATCTCTCTTTAGGATCTCATTATAAGTGTGCCGTGTGTAACAGAAGCCAGTCAAATGTTTGCAATGCTCACTTAATCCTGGTATAGATTGGTAGATTGGTGTAGTGTTACTCTGTATTTACTAAGCCTTCTCTTTAGTTGTCACGGGTGATAAAACTTGTCTGCGCTGACGTTCAGAAGCAGAGAGGGACCGTCCCATGAACACTGAAACAGGGCAATAGGAGTGGACAGTTGGACTGAGAAATAAGAACACGAGACTGAGCAAAGTCAGGAACTGTCGAGTGGTCAAGGCAGGCAGCATTCAATCAGTCATGGTAAAATGATCTACAAGTTGGGGCAGGCAGCATTCAATCAGACACGGTAAAATGATCTACAAGTTGGGGCAGGCAGCATTCAATCAGTCACGGTAAAATGATCTATAAGTTGGGGCAGGCAGCATTCAATCAGTCACGGTAAAATGATCTACAAGTTGGGGCAGGCAGCATTCAATCAGACACGGTAAAATGATATACAAGTTGGGGCAGGCAGCATTCAATCAGACACGGTAAAATGATCTACAAGTTGGGGCAGGCAGCATTCAATCAGACAAGGTAAAATGATCTACAAGTTGGGGCAGGCAGCATTCAATCAGTCACGGTAAAATGATCTACAAGTTGGGGCAGGCAGCATTCAATCAGACAAGGTAAAATGATCTACAAGTTGGGGCAGGCAGCATTCAATCAGTCACGGTAAAATGATCTACAAGTTGGGGCAGGCAGCATTCAATCAGACACGGCAAAATGATCTACAAGTTGGGGCAGGCAGCATTCAATCAGTCACGGTAAAATGATCTACAAGTTGGGGCAGGCAGCATTCAATCAGACATGGTAAAATTATCTACAAGTTGGGGCAGGCAGCATTCAATCAGTCACGGTAAAATGATCTACAAGTTGGGGCAGGCAGCATTCAATCAGACAAGGTAAAATGATCTACAAGTTGGGGCAGGCAGCATTCAATCAGACACGGTAAAATGATCTACAAGTTGGGGCAGGCAGCATTCAATCAGACAAGGTAAAATGATCTACAAGTTGGGGCAGGCAGCATTCAATCAGTCACGGTAAAATGATCTACAAGTTGGGGCAGGCAGCATTCAATCAGACATGGTAAAATTATCTACAAGTTGGGGCAGGCAGCATTCAATCAGTCACGGTAAAATGATCTACAAGTTGGGGCAGGCAGCATTCAATCAGACAAGGTAAAATGATCTACAAGTTGGGGCAGGCAGCATTCAATCAGACACGGTAAAATGATCTACAAGTTGGGGCAGGCAGCATTCAATCAGACAAGGTAAAATGATCTACAAGTTGGGGCAGGCAGCATTCAATCAGACAAGGTAAAATGATCTACAAGTTGGGGCAGGCAGCATTCAATCAGACAAGGTAAAATGATCTACAAGTTGGGGCAGGCAGCATTCAATCAGACAAGGTAAAATGATCTACAAGTTGGGGCAGGCAGCATTCAATCAGACAAGGTAAAATGATCTACAAGTTGGGGCAGGCAGCATTCAATCAGACAAGGTAAAATGATCTACAAGTTGGGGCAGGCAGCATTCAATCAGACAAGGTAAAATGATCTACAAGTTGGGGCAGGCAGCATTCAATCAGACAAGGTAAAATGATCTACAAGTTGGGGCAGGCAGCATTCAATCAGACAAGGTAAAATGATCTACAAGTTGGGGCAGGCAGCATTCAATCAGACAAGGTAAAATGATCTACAAGTTGGGGCAGGCAGCATTCAATCAGACAAGGTAAAATGATCTACAAGTTGGGGCAGGCAGCATTCAATCAGACAAGGTAAAATGATCTACAAGTTGGGGCAGGCAGCATTCAATCAGACAAGGTAAAATGATCTACAAGTCAATGTAAGATTATGTAGAAGTTGAGGCAGGCAGCATTCGATCAGTCACTGTAAGATTATGTAGAAGTTGAGGCAGGTAGCATTCGATCAGTCACTGTGAGATGATGTAGAAGTTGTGGCAGGCAGCATTCAATCAGTCACTGTAAGATTATGTAGAAGTTGTGGCAGGCAGCATTTGATCAGTCACTGTAAGATTATGTAGAAGTTGTGGCAGGCAGCATTCGATCAGTCACTGTAAGATGATGTAGAAGTTGAGGCAGGCAGCATTCGATCAGTCACTGTAAGATTATGTAGAAGTTGAGGCAGGCAGCATTCGATCAGTCACTGTAAGATTATGTAGAAGTTGAGGCAGGCAGCATTCGATCAGTCACTGTAAGATTATGTAGAAGTTGAGGCAGGTAGCATTCGATCAGTCACTGTGAGATGATGTAGAAGTTGAGGCAGGCAGCATTCAATCAGTCACTGTAAGATTATGTAGAAGTTGTGGCAGGCAGCATTTGATCAGTCACTGTAAGATTATGTAGAAGTTGTGGCAGGCAGCATTCAATCAGTCACTGTAAGATTATGTAGAAGTTGTGGCAGGCAGCATTCAATCAGTCACTGTAAGATTATGTAGAAGTTGAGGCAGGCAGCATTCGATCAGTCACTGTAAGATTATGTAGAAGTTGAGGCAGGCAGCATTCGATCAGTCACTGTAAGATTATGTAGAAGTTGAGGCAGGTAGCATTCGATCAGTCACTGTGAGATGATGTAGAAGTTGAGGCAGGCAGCATTCAATCAGTCACTGTAAGATTATGTAGAAGTTGTGGCAGGCAGCATTTGATCAGTCACTGTAAGATTATGTAGAAGTTGTGGCAGGCAGCATTCAATCAGTCACTGTAAGATTATGTAGAAGTTGTGGCAGGCAGCATTCAATCAGTCACTGTAAGATTATGTAGAAGTTGTGGCAGCCAGCATTCGATCAGTCACTGTAAGATGATGTAGAAGTTGAGGCAGGCAGCATTCGATCAGTGTCAGACCCCAGTTCCATCCCATGCCTCCTGCAGGGGTCCCCTACCTGGTCCAGCAGACTCCAGGTACCGTGCACCCCGCCGGGGGGGCACGCGATCGCAGTGTAGGCCGCATCCCCGGCCTGTAGTACAACCTGCCTCATGTAACACAAGCACAGGTGTCATTCTGATGGCAGGGGGGCGTGGCCTGCGGCCCGGTGGTGTGCTCCCATTGGAGGATGCACGGGAGGTGTGGAGAGGGGGCAGGTCCTACTCCTGCCTTCACTATCTGGCTAAAGCCAGAGGGGGGCGGCGACCTGCAGGATGGTGGGCGGAGCAAAGGTCCTGGCACCCTATTTAAACAGCAAGCACTGTTCATTCAGTGCTTGCTCGTTTTCCAAGCTTGTAGTGTGGATACTCCCTCTACAGTGATTCCTACCCATACCTTTGTTCCTCGTTTCCCTGTGTTTATTGATCTCCCGGCTACCGAACCCTTGGACTGTTTATCGACTACGTTTACCTCTCTACTCCTGACTTCGGATTCTCCATTCAACTACGTTTACCTCTCCACTCCTGACCCCGGATTACCCATTACCTACCTCGAACACTGTTCTGCCTTACCCCTTGGTACTGCTGCCACTCCGGACTTCTCTAGTGTGCGTACCACCTAAAGCCAACACCCCTGCGCTACGCTCCCAGGTCCCAACCCTGACAAAACGAGCAAGCCAGTATGGAGCCTGCAGGGGTTGCTGATGCCATTCACGCCCTCACCCAGCAACTCACGGCATTAACACAGACAGTGCAGAACATTCAAGAGCACCAACAAAACCTTCACGTTCGGATACAACAGTTACAACAGGTTCCCCAAGAAGTGGCCCCACCACCACTTCTTGCCGCAGCCGCGTTTCCAAGAGAAGGGGCAATGGACGCCCCAGAACCCCACGTGAAACTCCCTGAACGCTTCACCGGAGATAGGAGTCTATATCGCTCCTTCATAATGGCCTGTGAACTGCTTTTTGTACTAAAGCCCCGAACTTATGCTACCGATTACATCAAAGTGAGAACCACTATCTCACTATTATCGGGTGGCCCGATGTCCTGGGCTCACCACTTGCTCCAAGAGAACCACCCCTCCTTGGACACCTGGGTGGCATTCCGACAAGCAATGGATACACTATACGATGACCCCCATCGAACCTCCTCCGCTGAATCTATCATCCGAGCCCTGAAACAGGGTCGTCGGCCAGTGGAGGAATATGTGGCAGAGTTCCGGGGAGTAGCAGTTGAAACCCACTGGAACGAACCAGCCCTACTTCATCAGTTTCGGTTGGGTCTTTCCGAACAACTTAAGGATGAAATTGCACGAGTTGGGCTTCCTGACACCTTGGAGGGCCTTGTACAACTGGTCACACAATTGGACCGCCGCCTTCGAGAACGAAGGCAAGAACGGGCCACATCATCAGGTTCTATGCCACGTTACCTGCTTACCAACCCTACACCTGCTGTACCCTCTACCTCCTCCCAGGAGGAACCTATGCAGATTGGAGTCACCCGAGGTCGCCTAACAGCCACCGAACGGACTCGCAGAAAAGAGGCCAACCTCTGCATGTATTGCGGGAAACCTGGACATACCGTATCAAACTGTCCTGCCCTCGCTTCCAGAGGTAAGCCAGCAATTCATTACGCCTCACGACTTTTGGGTACTTCAGCTCCTCATCTCTCTGTTCCTGTCTCTTTACAGTGGGGAACTAAGACCATATCTCACCACGCCATCATTGACTCCGGGGCCAGTACCAGCTTCATCGACATCACCTGGGCTCGTAACCTCGGTATACCCATCCAAATTAAGAAGCAGCCTCTTACTGTTCACCTGGTGGATGGGAATCCCATACAGTCTGGTCCTGTCATAGAAGAGACTACTCCTATCACCTTCACCGTTGGCACAAAACACCACGAAATAATTTGCCTTAACCTAGTTCAATCCCCACTGTTTCCCCTCATACTTGGACTATCTTGGCTTCGCCAACACGACCCTCAGGTTCATTGGAGCACAGGAGAAATCACTTTTGCTTCACAGTTCTGTCTTCACAAATGTCTTCAACCTCATTACATTCATGCGGTACACAGCGAACCATCAGAACACATCATTCCCGAACCCTATCTTGCGTTTAGTAAAGTCTTCGACAAGAAAGAGGCCGAACAGTTACCACCACACCGACCCTACGACTGTCCGATTGACCTACTCCCAGGGGCCGCTATCCCCTTTGGCCGTATATTTCCACTATCAGAACCCGAACTCGCTGTGCTCAAAGACTACATCACTACCAATCTACGCAAGGGTTTTATACGTCCCTCCACCTCACCTGCAGGAGCAGGCATCTTTTTTGTAGGAAAGAAAGATGGAGGGGTTCGGCCCTGTGTCGACTACCGAGAACTTAATAACATCACCATCAAAAATAAGTATCCACTTCCTTTGATACCTGAACTGATGGATCGGTTACGAGGAGCACGCATTTACACGAAGCTCGATCTCCTACGGGCATACAACCTGGTCCGCATTCGTCATGGGGATGAGTGGAAGACGGCTTTCCGAACCAGGTACGGCCACTATGAATATCGGGTCATGCCTTTTGGACTTTGCAACTCTCCCGCAACCTTTCAACACTTCCTGAATGATGTGTTCCGTGATATGTTGGACTCTTATGTGGTCGTTTATCTGGACGACATCCTCGTGTATTCCTCCTCTCTACCTGAACATAGAAAACATGTATGTCAAGTTCTCCAACGGTTACAGGACAACCAACTCTATGCCAAATTAGAGAAATGCTACTTTGAAACAACATCTGTGGAATTTCTGGGTTTCGTGATCAAACCAGGGTCTATCGAGATGGACCCCAAAAAGGTCTCCGCTATTCTTCAATGGCCGGCCCCTACATCCGTTAAGGCGGTGCAACGTTTCGTGGGCTTCGCCAATTTTTACAGACGATTTATTAACGGCTTTTCCAGGGTCGTACAACCCCTTACCCACCTTACCAAGAAAGACACTCCCTTCCTTTGGTCCTCCAAGGCACAACAAGCGTTTGACCAACTAAAACGGAGATTCACCTCTGCTTCCATCCTCATCTTACCAAACCCAGAGAAAGCATACTTTCTGGAGGTAGATGCCTCTGAAACAGCTGTGGGGGCCATACTATCACAACGATATGGGATAAAAGAGGACCTACACCCGGTGTCCTTTTATTCGCAACGTCTTTCCCCTGCAGAGATGAACTATAATGTTGGAGACCGAGAACTTCTGGCCATAAAATTGGCTCTTCAAGAATGGAGACATCTCCTAGAGGGAGCACATCATCCCATCACGGTATTCACGGACCACCGTAATCTTGAATATCTACGCACCGCAAAACGCTTATGTCCTCGTCAAGCTCGATGGGCACTATTCTTCACACGCTTCAGACTACACATCACCTATCGGCCAGGAACTCAGAACACTAAAGCCGATGCTCTGTCCCGTGTTTTTGACACCTCCACTAAAGACTCCTTCACCAAAGACACTATCCTCCAACCCGACCATTTCCTAGCTCTTCAAACCTCACTCGTACAGGAGATCCGAAAACATACCCAGGACCCCTCTGTATCTAACCAATTTCCTACCTTAAGAACCGAACAGGGACTGCTATACAAAGATCACCGTGTTTTTGTCCCAAAACCAGTCCGTATGACCATCTTACAAGCTATCCATGACCATCCTTTGGCAGGACATGGAGGTCTTCAAAAAACACTCCACCATGCCCGTAAAACCTTCTGGTGGCCTCAAATGGCCCAAGACATCCACCGCTACATCAACACCTGTGAAACGTGTGCCCGATCCAAAAGTCGACACCAAAAGATCTCGGGGCTACTACAACCATTGGCCATCCCTACTCAACCTTGGGAAGAGATCTCAGTAGACTTTATAGTCGATCTTCCACCTTCAAAACAACATACCACAATCATGGTTGTGGTAGACCGCCTCACGAAGATGGCCCATTTTATCCCAACACACAAAGTTCCCACAGCAGCAGAGACAGCCGATTTATTCATACAACATGTATTCAAACTACACGGGGTTCCTCGCACCATCCTATCTGATCGAGGCGTCCAATTCACTTCTCGGTTCTGGAAAGCATTCTGTCAAGGTCTTCGTCTCCAACGCCTTCTGTCATCGGCCTATCATCCCAGTGCAAATGGACAAACCGAGAGAGTGAACCAAATTCTGGAACAGTACCTTCGATGCTATACTAACCACCTACAAGACAACTGGTTCAATCTCTTACCTCTAGCCGAGTATGCCTACAACAACCGAATCCAACGTTCCACGGGCATGTCACCCTTCAAGGCCAACTACGGTTTTGACCCAGGCTTTCCTTTTGATCTTCCTCGTACCTCCATGGTGCCTCTAGCTACTGATCGTCTTCGTGTTCTGCAACAGAGCTTCTCTACTCTGCGAACAACTCTCACCAAAGCACAACAAGATTACAAAAAACAGGCTGATCGTCGCCGAACCCCGGCTCCCCAATACCAAGTTGGAGACAAAGTTTGGCTCTCATCTGCTCACATCAAAACAGCAGGCCCGGCCAGAAAGCTCGGCCCAAAATTCCTAGGTCCTTTGAAATTACCACCTTGATCGGTCCTGCTGCTGTTCGTCTTCAACTACCAGTTTCATGGCGCATCCATCCCACTTTTCACGTCTCCCTTCTGAAGAGGTATCTCCATAATCCATTTGTAGGGAGGAATCAACCTCGTCCACCTCCTGTCACCGTAGATGGTACAGAGGAGTATGAAGTGGAGAAGATACTCGACTCCAGGATCCGCAGAGGGCGTTTGGAATATTTAGTCAAATGGAAAGGATATGGTCCTGAAGAGAAGACATGGGAACCAGAGAATGGTGTTCATGCACCTGCCAGGATTCGTACCTTCCACAGATCCCATCCAGACCGTCCAGCCCCTAGGCGCCCCCGGAGGTGGCGCGTAAGGGGGGGGGTCTGTCAGACACCAGTTCCATCCCATGCCTCCTGCAGGGGTCCCCTACCTGGTCCAGCAGACTCCAGGTACCGTGCACCCCGCCGGGGGGGCACGCGATCGCAGTGTAGGCCGCATCCCCGGCCTGTAGTACAACCTGCCTCATGTAACACAAGCACAGGTGTCATTCTGATGGCAGGGGGGCGTGGCCTGCGGCCCGGTGGTGTGCTCCCATTGGAGGATGCACGGGAGGTGTGGAGAGGGGGCAGGTTCTACTCCTGCCTTCACTATCTGGCTAAAGCCAGAGGGGGGCGGCGACCTGCAGGATGGTGGGCGGAGCAAAGGTCCTGGCACCCTATTTAAACAGCAAGCACTGTTCATTCAGTGCTTGCTCGTTTTCCAAGCTTGTAGTGTGGATACTCCCTCTACAGTGATTCCTACCCATACCTTTGTTCCTCGTTTCCCTGTGTTTATTGATCTCCCGGCTACCGAACCCTTGGACTGTTTATCGACTACGTTTACCTCTCTACTCCTGACTTCGGATTCTCCATTCAACTACGTTTACCTCTCCACTCCTGACCCCGGATTACCCATTACCTACCTCGAACACTGTTCTGCCTTACCCCTTGGTACTGCTGCCACTCCGGACTTCTCTAGTGTGCGTACCACCTAAAGCCAACACCCCTGCGCTACGCTCCCAGGTCCCAACCCTGACAATCAGTCACTGTAAGATTATGTAGAAGTTGAGGCAGGTAGCATTCGATCAGTCACTGTAAGATTATGTAGAAGTTGAGGCAGGCAGCATTCGATCAGTCACTGTGAGATGATGTAGAAGTTGAGGCAGGTAGCATTCGATCAGTTACTGTAAGATTATGTAGAAGTTGAGGCAGGTAGCATTCGATCAGTCACTGTGAGATGATGTAGAAGTTGAGGCAGGCAGCATTCGATCAGTCACTGTAAGATTATGTAGAAGTTGAGGCAGGCAGCATTCGATCAGTCACTGTAAGATTATGTAGAAGTTGAGGCAGGCAGCATTCGATCAGTCACTGTGAGATGATGTAGAAGTTGAGGCAGGTAGCATTCGATCAGTTACTGTAAGATTATGTAGAAGTTGAGGCAGGTAGCATTCGATCAGTCACTGTGAGATGATGTAGAAGTTGAGGCAGGTAGCATTCGATCAGTCACTGTAAGATTATGTAGAAGTTGTGGCAGGCAGCATTTGATCAGTCACTGTAAGATTATGTAGAAGTTGTGGCAGGCAGCATTCGATCAGTCACTGTAAGATTATGTAGAAGTTGTGGCAGGCAGCATTCGATCAGTCACTGTAAGATTATGTAGAAGTTGAGGCAGGCAGCATTCGATCAGTCACTGTGAGATGATGTAGAAGTTGAGGCAGGCAGCATTCGATCAGTCACTGTAAGATTATGTAGAAGTTGAGGCAGGCAGCATTCGATCAGTCACTATAAGATTATGTAGAAGTTGAGGTATGCAGCATCCAATCAGTCACTATAAGATTATGTAGAAGTTAAGGCAGCATTCGATCAGTCACTGTGAGATTATATAGAAGTTGGGGCAAGCAGCCCCAACTGGATAACATATACATATTATATATGTATAGTATTTACAGTATGCACACACCTGTTTAGTAAACGTTATATTAAATATGTATAGTATTTACAGTGCTCCAACCTGTTTAGTAAGAGTCATATTATATATGTATAGTATTTACAGCACGCTCACACATGTTTAGTAAGAGTCATATTATATAGGTATAGTATTTACAGGACTCACACCTGTTTAGTAAGAGTCATATTATATATGTATAGTATTTACAGCGCTCACACCTGTTTAGTAAGCGTCATATTATATATGTATAGTATTTACAGCACTCAAACCTGTTTAGTAAACGTTATATTAAATATGTATAGTATTTACAGCACTCACACCTGTTTAGGAAGCGTCATATTATATATGTATAGTATTTACAGTGCTCACACCTGTTTAGTAAGCATCATATTATATATGTATAGTATTTACAGTGCTCACACCTGTTTAGTAAGCATCATATTATATATGTATAGTATTTACAGTGCTCACACCTGTTTAGTAAGCATCATATTATATATGTATAGTATTTACAGTGCTCACACCTGTTTAGTAAGCGTCATATTATATATGTATAGTATTTACAGCGCTCACACCTGTCTAGTAAGTGTCATATTATATATGTATAGTATTTACAGCGCGCTCACACCTGTTTAGGAAGCGTCATATTATATATGTATAGTATTTACAGCATGCTCACACCTGTTTAGTAAGAGTCATATTATATATGTATAGTATTTACAGCATGCTCACACCTGTTTAGTAAGAGTCATATTATAGATGTATAGTATTTACAGCGCTCACACCTGTTTAGTAAGCGTCATATTATATATGTATAGTATTTACAGCACTCACACCTGTTTAGTAAACGTTATATTAAATATGTATATTATTTACAGCACTCACACCTGTTTAGTAAGCATCATATTATATATGTATAGTATTTACAGCATGCTCACACCTGTTTAGTAAGCATCATATTATATATGTATAGTATTTACAGCACTCACACCTTTTTAGTAAACGTTATATTAAATATGTATAGTATTTACAGCGCTCACACCTGTTTAGGAAGCGTCATATTACATTTGTATAGTATTTACAGCGCTCACACCTGTTTAGTAAGCATCATATTATATATGTATAGTATTTACAGCATGCTCACACCTGTTTAGTAAGCATAATATTATATATGTATAGTATTTACAGCATGCTCACACCTGTTTAGTAAGCGTCATATTATATATGTATAGTATTGATAGCACTCACACATGTTTAGTAAGAGTCATATTATATATGTATAGTATTTACAGCACTCACACCTGTTTAGTAAACGTTATATTAAATATGTATAGTATTTACAGCACTCACACCTGTTTAGGAAGCGTCATATTACATTTGTATAGTATTTACAGCGCTCACACCTGTTTAGTAAGCATCATATTATATATGTATAGTATTTACAGCATGCTCACACCTGTTTAGTAAGCGTCATATTATATATGTATAGTATTTACAGCACTCACACCTGTTTAGTAAGCATCATATTATATATGTATAGTATTTACAGCATGCTCACACCTGTTTAGTAAGCGTCATATTATATATGTATAGTATTGATAGCACTCACACATGTTTAGTAAGAGTCATATTATATATGTATAGTATTTACAGCACTCACACCTGTTTAGTAAGCAACATATTATATATGTACAGTATCTACAGTGCTCACACCTGTTTAGTAAGCGTCATATTATATATGTATAGTATTTACAGCACTCACACTTGTTTAGTAAGCATCATATTATATATGTATAGTATTTACAGCACTCACACTTGTTTAGTAAGCATCATATTATATATGTATAGTATTGATAGCACTCACACCTGTTTAGTAAGAGTCATATTATATATGTATAGTATTTACAGCACTCACACCTGTTTAGTAAGAGTCATATTATATATGTATAGTATTTACAGCACTCACACCTGTTTAGTAAGAGTCATATTATATATGTATAGTATTTACAGCGCTCACACCTGTTTAGTAAACATCATATTATATATGTATAGTATTTACAGCACTCACACCTGTTTAGTAAGCATCATATTATATATGTATAGTATTTACAGCACGCTCACACCTGTTTAGTAAGCGTCATATTATATATGTATAGTATTTACAGTATGCACACACCTGTTTAGTAAGAGTCATATTATATATGTATAGTATTTACAGCACTCACACCTGTTTAGTAAGTCATATTATATATGTATAGTATTTACAGCGCTCACACCTGTTTAGTAAGAGTCATATTATATATGTATAGTATTTACAGCGCACTCACACCTGTTTAGTAAGCGTCATATTATATATGTATAGTATTTACAGCACTCACACCTGTTTAGTAAGAGTCATATTATATATGTATAGTATTTACAGCGCTCACACCTGTTTAGTAAGCATCATATTATATATGTATAGTATTTACAGCGCTCACACCTGTTTAGTAAGCGTCATATTATATATGTATAGTATCTACAGCACTCACACCTGTTTAGTAAGTCATATTATATATGTATAGTATTTACAGCGCTCACACCTGTTTAGTAAGTCATATTATATATGTATAGTATTTACAGCGCTCACACCTGTTTAGTAAGAGTCATATTATATATGTATAGTATTTACAGCGCTCACACCTGTTTAGTAAGTCATATTATATATGTATAGTATTTACAGCGCTCACACCTGTTTAGTAAGTCATATTATATATGTATAGTATTTACAGCGCTCACACCTGTTTAGTAAGCATCATATTATATATTTATAGTATTTACAGCACGCTCACACCTGTTTAGTAAGCATCATATTATATAAGTATTGTATTTACAGCACTCACACCTGTTTAGTAAGCGACCTATTTGATATATATGTATAATGCATATAAATATTTTTAATACTATTATAATGTTTTTGTATTTAATTTACTGTCATTTAAAACAAATTAACATACACTGATGTGAACATTTTTAAGAATAAAATTTAAGGAAACAACAAATGCTAGAGAATAGCATTGCGTCAATCTAGGGCTTTATTCTTTCAAGAGTAAGGTTATTGGTAAAGATATTGCAAACCTAATGCTAAAATCCTCCAATTCAACTGTACACAGATTTTACCCATAATTTTGTTTTTCTCTTGTCAATTCCCTCTTTCATGAGTAAATCCTACAGTGTTTGGTAAATAGAGACTGTCCACGGTGGTATAACGTGTTACATTTAAGAGTATGTAATGTACAGCTGTGTAAGGGAAAGCAAACAGCACAATTATAATCCCGTGATCAGACCATGGCCTCTTCTATAACGTATTCCCTTTTCCCAGACTCCCTTGAGGTCGGCAGTTTTCAGCAAGCGTTCTCCGGGGAGCAGACTGCATCCCTTTCCTTTGCTCTTGGAGATAATAACACCTTCATTTAGTGTTGAAAAGTATTTTAAACTCTCCCCACTTTCTCTCTCTCCCCCGAGGACTGTGAAAAAGTCACAGGAAAGAGATGAAGGCTCAAATCTTCGCCTCACAGTGGGGGCTGAAGAGCTTTCATCTGCTTTTAACTTCACTCCTCCCCGGGAGAATGAGAACCTTATTGAAAGAAATGACTAAACAAACAGAGTTATTCTGTAATATTTTATCCCTCCCTCCCTCGCCCCTTGCTATGTTCACCAAATTAATATTTTCAGACCACTACCAAGTATGTAATGGACACAGCTAGAATGTTATTTTATTTATAAGTCAATAGTTAAGTTATATAAAATGTGTTAAACATTTCCAACAAACATAAAACCAAACCTGACACAATGATTAACGTAACAATTTCATTGCTTCCAAAAACAACCATCCAAGCGAACACGAGTATCCAGGAGGGGGCCAGTTGTAAAGACCAGTGTTTGTGGGCATATCCCCAACGCCCCTACCAACCGAGGTTTGAGGCCACATGACCTTGCTCGAACTTCCCACCAGAGTCTTGTTTGACTCACACCAACCTTTACTCCAATAGACCCCGCTGAATGCCCGACAAGCTACCGCCATGGCTGTGAACAAGTAAGTTGGGAGGGTGGGACAACAGGTAGGGAGAAACAGTTTATTAAAATGGCTGTCTGGTTCAATCAACTGCACCCCCAAATAGCCTCTAGCTCCATCCCCTTATCTAACTGACTTATGGTATGGTACCATAGCCCTCCTCATCACCTTGTCAGGAGCCCCCTCCCCTAGGCTGTCTGGGAGTTACATTATCTTTCAGGTTTATGTAAGTGACCAAGGGGTTGGTTGTTTGAGATTTGATATCAGAGCAGGAGTTTGCTGTCCGAGATGCATTTAACTTGTAAAGAACTAACAAAGTAGCTAAGTGCAGGAGTGTCCATGGATCAGGATCATGGGGGGAGGTATTGTGGCTTCCAAGCAGGGGATATTACACCAGTAGCCACCCAGCCATATCAGTATTGCCCCTATCTCAGTACTCTCCAGGATCATGTACTATAATTGTTATAGAATAGGTTAATAACCGGAGGACACGTTGTGACAAGTTAATATACTTTTATTTATTTCTGTTTGTTAAATATACAATAACATTGTTGCAGTGTTTTCATAAAAAATATAATCCGGCATGCCTCTGTGTATTTATTAAAAATAGATCAATGGCATTATAATCCAGAATGCCTCTGTGTATTTATTATAGATAGATTAATGGCATTATAATCCGGCATGCCTCTGTGTATTTATTATAGATAGATTAATGGCATTATAATCCGGCATGCCTCTGTGTATTTATTATAGATAGATTAGTGGCATTATAATCCAGCATGCCCCTGTGTATTTATTATAGATAGATTAGTGGCATTATAATCCAGCATGCCTCTGTGTATTTATTTATTTATTTATTTATTTTTTTACTCTTTATTATGCTTTTCAATATACAAAAAAATATACAACAAGAAATACAACAGTATATACATCATTCATATTCTAGCACTCTTTATTTTGTATACCCTTGACTGATAGTTCGGTTCCCTTCTCCATCTATCAGCATGGGAAAGTACCTCTCATTCAGTCAATCCGTATGGGTCTTTTTCACCCTCTTTCCTATTGTAATCTGAAAATCTCGAGGTAGCCTTCCCCATCCTATGCCAGCATTCGTCTTTATTTTGCTAGGAGGGATAATTTTATCATTTCAGTCATGGTGTATCGGGTAGATTATGCGTATTTTATACCATACATTCTTTACTTCTTTCACTACATCCTCCATTCATCTCTCCCATTGACGTCCCCACAGCGCTAGGGGAGCGAGCCCGAACCAAACGGACGGCCCCTTCTCAACCTTTGAGTTTCCATCAGTTATGCGGGGGGATTCCATCTTGCCCACGTTCTTAGGTATAGTTCCCTGGTTTTTTTATCCTTGTTGTAAAAATATTTTTCAGCCCCAGCTTGCTTCGTTAGCTGGTTCTCGATTTCTAACCAAGTAGGTATGTCCTCTTTTCGCCAATATCTAGCGAGGCATAATTTTGTGGCCATTAAAATATTAATTAATAATACTTTCATGTGTTTGTCTCTTCCAGGAACGTCCATATGAAAAATAAATATCTGTGGGGACATTTGAAAGGACAAACCAGTAATTTCGGTGCATTTTTCCTTCAGTTTTGTTTTTAGTTCTTCTAAAGCATCACATGCCCACCATATGTGTAGCTGAGAACCCTGCTCCTTACGACACCTCCAGCAGAGATCATCTGGTATTTGGTGGAATTTAAACAATCGTGTAGGTACCATATACCACCTATATACCAGTTTGATATATTGCTCCTGGAGGTTTGCGCAATGGGTAGCCCTTCTGGAGAAGCCCCATGCCGCATTCCATTTCCAAAGGGGCTCATCTATCATAAGATCCGTTTCCCATCGGAGCATTGCCCTTGGTTTGGTCTGCGGCTGGAGGTCCTCCAGAAAGGCCACTAATTTAGATATCAGTTTCTTTGGGGCGGAGGAGATATCACCAATAAAGTCTCCCCACACATCCTTGATGGGAATATCGGTATTTTTCAGCAAATGCTTAATTCTCAAATATGTGAAGAACTCTCCTGTTGGGAGTTCAAATTGCGCCTGTAGGTCTGGGAAATCCTGTAACTTAGCATTTCTAAACAAATCACCAACATATGCTATCCCGCTGCTGGCCCAGCGTGATAAGCCTATGTCCTGGATCATAGTCGTAATTATGTCTAGTGGGGCATCCTGAGTAAGCATTTTCGGAGTTCCTATTGTTTTACGCAATCTATATACATTTTCTATAAGTGTTTTGACAGTTTTGTTTTCATGCACCTGTTTTCTGAAGAGAGCTGGTTCCATCCACTGAAAAAGGAATGGGTCCATATCTCTTATTCCTACTTTCTCAATGTCTATCCATCCCATGTCCGACTGTTTTTTTACCTTCCATGCCAGTAAGTGTGCTAGCTGTGATAGATTAATGGCATTATAATCCGGCATGCCTCTGTGTATTTATTATAAATAGATTAATGGCATTATAATCCGGCATGCCTCTGTGTATTTATTAGAGATAGATTAATGGCATTATAATCCGGCATGCCTCTGTGTATTTATTATAAATAGATTAATGGCATTATAATCCGGCATGCCTCTGTGTATTTATTATAAATAGATTAATGGCATTATAATCCGGCATGCCTCTGTGTATTTATTATAAATAGATTAATGGCATTATAATCCGGCATACCTCTGTGTATTTATTATAAATAGATTAATGGCATTATAATCCAGCATGCCGTTGTGTATTTATTATAGATAGATTAATGGCATTATAATCCAGCATGCCGCTGTGTATTTATTATAGATAGATTAATGGCATTATAATCCAGCATGCCGCTGTGTATTTATTATAGATAGATTAATGACATTATAATCCAGCATGCCTCTGTGTATTTATTATAATTAGATTAATGGCATTATAATCCAGCATGCCGCTGTGTATTTATTATAGATAGATTAATGACATTATAATCCAGCATGCCGCTGTGTATTTATTATAGATAGATTAATGACATTATAATCCAGCAGTTTGGAGTTCTGTGTATATTACTTCTGGGTAGAATCAGACACTAAAGGAGAGTTTCTGGGTACATTGTGCCTGTCTCCAGCTGGTCTGACATCGGAGCCTTGCGGAGGAGAATCCCGGATGAAGGAGGGTGGTTAGTTAGTGAGTGAGTGAGTCTCACAGTATTGGGTCTCTCTGATATGTACCTGTAAGCCTCATTGCTACTTTTTAGCACAGTAGACTATTATCGATGATTGAAATTGCTACTGTATCTATGTTTCGTGTTTTTATCTGTTGATATATTATAATAACAGGGTATTTTTAATGAACTGCCTATATATTACTGTTCACAATTAGTCTTATTTTTCAATGTATTTCTTTTTATACAATTGATTTTTATTGTATTTAATTTTCTATATACTACCATTTTTCATATATATATATATATATATATATATATATATATATATATATATATATATATATATATATATATATATATATATATATATATATATATATATATATATATATGGTGTATACAGATGTTATGTATGGTCTATTTTTACATATTACACCATGGTTTAATCATATATCTCACTGACTGCCAAGTATCATTCCAATCTGCTAGACACAATTTGGAGCCAAACCCACCCAGCTCTCACTGTCCCCAGATACTGTTAGGAATAAGGAAGCTTACTATTCATCCCACTAGGCAGAAATCATTATGTAAGTTTATTTTGTAATGCTGAAAATAATGAGCATTGCTCATTAAATGTTATATAATGAGATTTGCAGTGAACCTTTGGTTTCTACATCATGCATGTACAAGAGATTGTGCTGCTTTCTTATACATATAACGTGTATTGACCCAATTATAGGCCATACTCCACCCCTATTTTAATTTCTTAAATTTGGGGTGTGGCCTATAATTGGGGTTTCCCTTCCAGAGTATATAATAATATTCAGATACTCTGTTTCTTCTCAGAATGTGCAAACAGACCGAGCAGATTATACAGAGCAATCGGAGCTCCACTGGTAGAGCGCTCGGAGCTCCACTGGTAGAGCGCTCCATCTTCTAATGTGGTCCCCACGGGAACGGAAATGTATTGTCTAGATTATAGGCTGGAGCCTATACAATCTGGACAATATGATATATATATATAATGAATTATTTATGCATAACATGATGTAGTAGATCTAATATATAAATTATTATTTTTTACATTAACATTTATTTGTCCAGCGCCAATAATTTACAAAGTCCATGCTACAGATCAGCAAAGGCAAGTACTTTGTTAAGTTCTACATGTTTACAATTTAGCATTCTCCTGTAGTATTACATTAAATATAATCTCACCGGGGCTTCTAACTTCAGTGACATCTAATAAGGAGGGGCTTGGAGAGGTGGGCAGCAGCAGTAACTCTATCACACTTTAATCACAGTTTTTAGGAGATCGGAAGGGATCTCTTTCTTTTTCTTTACATTATGCCGCTCTTCTCTAGCAGGACTTTATTAAATGCTGGAAGGTGAATCTGGCCGTTGAAATGCTCGTCCCTCTGTCATGTTACTTGGTAGGATGTAATCAGACCACAATAATAGAAATGAATATGTTAGAAGCATCATTTAACATTGCTGTAAAATCAATAGCTGGCCTGCTACATCGAGCTTTCCTCCCTACAGAGCTTAAACTGTAACCAACAGAAGTGTTTGTCCTCCCAGCATTAATTCGCTATTGTTTTTCTGCAGGGGTTAAGGATAATGGCCAAGGAGTTTATCGAGCGCCCATCAGATAACAGGAGAGAGATTATCTTTACTGCCACCAACTAATCTCTTGCAAGTTTTCTTCTTTGTGCCGAGCTTCGGATAGTGGATATAAAACTCAGTAATTGACTCTGGAGAAAAACATTATCCAGCTGTAATGCTCCCAGGCCCCATCCAGGAGTACACAACCAGATGGATGAGGAACCATTAACATACTTTGCTCTTGCTTTCTCTATTCATCCTTATGAACTGACTCTTCAAATCGCATCGGGTTGCAAAGTTAAGTCGACCAGGACAAGGAATATTGGATCTTCAGACACATAATGGCACAATGTTTCTGTTTTCTGCTTTGTATCACTTTACAAAGTGGATTTCTTTAAAGAGCAACACAAAAAAGCATTGCTTGTGCTCTGACTATGTGTTATTCTTCTCGAACAGATAGGTTAAACTTACTACGACCTTTCCCAGCGCGTTTATTGCACTTTCCCAGCGCGTTTATTGCACTTTAAATGAATTGGATTGTCTGCGTGTATATATTTCAGGGTTCTACTCTGACCTCCTGACTCATGCATTTAAAAATCCCTATTGTTGTGCATATATACCTCCTTACTCCTCTAGACGCCTCCCTACCTCTGCTTGCTAGTAATTACTTCCCCCCTTTAACTTATGCAACACACCCCTGTTAAATACCTTCTCTGGGAGTCTCTTTACTTTGAAGGCCATTTAACTGGAAGGAGCATGCGAATAGTGAGCCAGGTGAATACAAGGGAGCAGCTTCTAAAGTGAAAAAAGCTTCTTAAGTGTGGTAGTTAGAAGCAAAGAAGGAGTTAAAAGGAAAGAAGGAGGGTAAAGTATAAATCTTTTATTTTTTTTTTTATTTTATTCTATTTTTAATTTTGTGGTTTACACTAGAGAGCATGTTGGACAATGCCACTAAGTGCATGTCTTGCAGCATGCATGCTGTCTTGCAGTAAGTTCCCCGGGTCCATACCACTGCTGCAGATGTGAGCAGGTTGCTGCTTTGGAAAATATAATATTAGATCTAAAGAGGCAACTGGCAACACTTAGGGACATAAGCAACATGGAGCGGAGTTTACTGCTCACAGAGCAGGCATTGGCTGGGGCCAGTGTAGAGGGGGGTGATGATGGAGGGGAAGAGGTTTCTAGGGCAGAGAGCTGGGTTAGTTGTGTAAGGGGCAGTAGGGGTCGGAGAGCTAGGGAGGCTTGTTCTGAGCTGGTTCACCCCAGCATGTTTGCCAGCTTGTGTGAGGATGCTGGGGGGATTAGCTCAGAAGAGGCATTTCTGGGGCAGGCGGACTCTCCTAGCAGCCAGGTAAGTAGCCTCCCCAGCACAGTTGGGAGCCAGGACACTAGGAAGGCTAGACAGGTTGTGGTGGTAGGGGATTCTATTATTAGGAAGGTAGATAGGGTTATCTGTCGCCAGGACCCCGAATGCCGAACTGTTTGTTGTCTCCCGGGTGCTCTGGTTCGGCATGTTGCGGAACGGGTAGGCAGATTATTGGGAGGGGCTGGGCATGATCCAGCGGTCATAGTACACATTGGTACTAATGACAAAGTAAATGGTAGGTGGGGGGTCCTTAAAAATGATTTTAGGGAACTAGGAAAGAAGCTAAAGGAAAGGACCTCCAAGGTAATATTCTCGGAAATATTACCAGTACCACGCGCTACGTCAGGGAGACAGCGGGAGCTTAGGGAGATTAATGCGTGGTTACGAAGGTGGTGCAAGCAAGAGGGATTTGGGTTCTTGGAGCACTGGGCAGACTTTGCAGTCGGCTACAGACTCTTTGGACGGGATGGGCTGCACCTCAATGATGAGGGGGCTGCAGTATTAGGGGCGAGGATGGCTATAGGATTAGATGAGCTTTTAAACTAAGCTCTGGGGGGGAGGGTCAAGATCAAAAAGAAGCAATGGTAGCTAGGGTAGATTGGAAGGTGGGTCTAGCTATGGGAGAGGAGGAAAGCAGTGGTGGGGTTAACATAGACCAAAGGGAGGTCCATATAATTAAACCTGCACACATTAAATGTTTGTCAACTAAACAGAAAATGGGTAGTAATCTCAAATGTCTTTTAGCAAATGCAAGAAGCTTGACAAACAAAATGGGTGAGCTGGAGATACTGGTAAGTGCTGAACAGTATGATTTAATCGGAATCACAGAAACGTGGTGGGATGAGACCCACGACTGGTCAGTTAATTTACAAGGTTACTCACTTTTTAGAAAGGACAGAGTAAATAGAAAAGGGGGAGGGATTTGTCTGTATGTAAATCCTAAATTAAATCCCAGTATTAAAGAAGGTGTACATGATGTAACTGGAACTGATGTGGAGACACTGTGGGTGGAGATTAGCTTAGACGCTAAAAAGAATCGCACATTACTTGTAGGTGTATGCTACAAGCCACCAAATATTAGCATTGATGGAGAAGATCAGCTTTTATTACAAATTGAAAAGGCTGCAAATCTGAATGACGTTCTAATCATGGGAGATTTTAATTACCCAGATATAGATTGGAAGTGTGGCACAACTAGTTCAGCTAGGGGCAGCAAGTTTCTGGACCTGCTTAATAACAAATTTATGGCACAATTAGTAGACACCCCAACTAGAATGGATGCCTGTCTGGATTTGGTAATAACAAACAATGAGGAGCTTATCTCAAACATCCAAATAAGAGAACACTTGGGGAATAGTGACCATAATATGGTCTCATTTGAGATTAATGCAAAAAAGCAAATTGGTAAATACGCCACCAAAACACTTAATTTTAGAAGGGCTAACTTTGATGGACTAAGGGCATCGATTGAACATTTAGACTGGGAACGATTGTTTTCTGGACTAAACACAGAAGACAAGTGGAATGCCTTTAAGCACACATTACAAAAGTACACATCCCAATATATACCTTTGGGAAACAAATGCAAAAGACACAAATCAAAACCAATGTGGCTTACAGGTAACGTGAAACAGGAAGTACAAAACAAGAAAATGGCATTCAAACATTATAAAAACACGGGATCAGCATTATCATTTATAGAGTACAAAGAGGCCAACAAAGCCTGCAAAAAGGCAATTAAAATGGCTAAATTGGAAAATGAGAAAAGGGTTGCCAAGGAGAGTAAAACTAACCCCAAAATGTTTTATAAATATATAAATGGGAAAAAAACTAAAGAGGGAAAATGTTGGGCCCTTGTTATCCCAAATGGGAAATTTGGTAAGTGAGGACAGAGAGAAAGCAGACATTTTAAATACTTTTTTTTCTTCTGTTTTTACTAAGGAAGAGCAGATGGACGAGCCCCTGCTACAGGAAGTTATGGGACATTCGCCGCAAACATGGGATTGGCTGACACAGGAAAAAGTGCTTAAGCAATTACACTCTGTTAAGATAGACAAGGCCCCAGGACCAGATGGTATCCACCCAAGGGTACTTAGAGAGTTAAGCATAATTCTGGCCAGGCCACTATTCATGATCTTTAGGGATTCATTCAGTTCAGGTACAGTGCCAACAGACTGGCGAAAGGCGGATGTCATTCCAATATTTAAAAAGGGATCAAAATATCTGCCAGGTAATTATAGGCCAGTGAGCTTGACATCTGTAGTGGGGAAACTATTTGAAGGATTGCTAAAGGTATACACTCAAGAATACATCTTGAACCAGAATATAATTAGTAAAAGTCAACATGGTTTTGTGAAAGACAGGTCTTGTCAAACAAACTTAATAACATTCTATGAAGAAGTCAGTAAAAATATAGATCTAGGTGTGGCAGTTGATGTGATCTATTTGGATTTTGCGAAAGCATTTGATACAGTTCCACACAAAAGGTTACTCTACAAATTGAGAGAAATAGGTTTGGGGGCAAATGTGTGTATGTGGATTGAAAATTGGCTAAAAGATAGAACACAAAGGGTTGTTGTAAATGGAAAATTCTCAAATTGGACAAGGGTATTAAGCTGAGTACCTCAGGGGTCTGTTTTGGGCCCTCTTCTTTTTAATTTGTTTATTAATGATCTGCCACATTGTGCTGAGAGCCATGTCTCCGTGTTTGCGGACGACACTAAATTAGGTAAGGCAATAAAGACTAATCTTGATGTTTTTTCTTTACAGGAAGATTTGGACAGAGTGGGGGACTGGGCAGTAAAGTGGCAAATGAGGTTCAATATAGACAAATGTAAAGTTATGCATTATGGGAAAAATAATAACAAAGCAACATATACGTTAAATGGTTTTTCCCTGGGAAAAACTACTAATGAAAAGGATTTAGGAATAATTATAGACAACAAACTTGGCAACAGTGCCCAATGCCAGTCAGCAGCTGCAAGGGCCAATAAGATATTGGCATGTATAAAACGAGGTATAGATTCACAGGAGGAGGATATCATCTTGCCTCTTTACAAATCAATGGTAAGACCTCACCTTGAATATGCAGTACAGTTCTGGGCACCAGTCCTTAAAAAGGATATTAAGGAACTAGAAAAAGTGCAAAGGAGGGCTACACAATTAATAAGGGGTTTGGAGGATCTTAGTTATGAAGAGAGACTTAAAAAATTGAATTTATATAAGTTAGAAAAAAGGCGTCTCAGAGGGGATATGATAACATTATATAAATATTTGCAGGGCCAATATAAAGAGCTCTCCAGTGACCTGTTCATTAACAGAAAGGTACAAAGAACAAGAGGTCACCCCCTCAGACTGGAAGAGCAAAGATTTCATAGACAGCAAAGGAAGGGATTCTTTACGGTTAGGACAATAAAGTTATGGAACTCACTGCCAAGAGAGGTAGTGCTATCAACCACAATAGATGCATTTAAACATGGTCTCCAGAACATACAGGGCCATTAATAATAGAATAAGCATTAATAAAAGAGCTTATTGATCCAAGGAGAAATCTGATTGCCTCTTGGAGTCAAGAAGGAATTTTTTCCCCCAGGAGGCAAAATTCGAAATAGCTTCCTTATGGGTTTTTTGCCTTCTTTTGGATCAAAAGCTGTAATGATAGGTAGAAGGGTTGAACTTGATGGACTTGTGTCTTTTTTCAACCTAAATTACTATGTTACTATGTTACCTGCAGTTTATTGCAAACAGTGCTTTTGCATTGAAGTTGGATGCCTGGCTTCTGAAAGCTGATTCTTCTGTTCAGTATCCCCTGTTAAAGCTCATTTTGAATTTCTACCCTGTCCACGAACTGGGAAACTGAACCTGGAAGGCTCAACCAGCTGGGGGATGTTTATTCAGCTTCTCCTGAGACCCTTTGGCTACAGCAATATTACTTCAGCTAAGTTGCTCCATTAAAGGGCCCACTCCGCTTCAGTCACCCTCTCTAGGGTGTTCGTGCTTCAGTCACCCTCTATAGGGTGTTCCTGCTTCAGTCACCTTCTATAGGGTGTTCCTGCTTCAGTCACCTTCTATAGGGTGTTCCTACTTCAGTCTCCCTCTCTAGGGTGTTCCTACTTCAGTCTCCCTCTCTAGGGTGTTCCTGCTTCAGTCACCCTCTATAGGGTGTTCCTGCTTCAGTCACCTTCTATAGGGTGTTCCTACTTCAGTCTCCCTCTCTAGGGTGTTCCTGCTTCAGTCACCCTCTCTAGGGTGTTCCTGCTTCAGTCACCCTCTATAGGGTGTTCCGGCTTCAGTCACCTTCTATAGGGTGTTCCTACTTCAGTCTCCCTCTCTAGGGTGTTCCTGCTTCAGCCTCCCTCTCAGGCCTCACCCTTACCTCAGTCCTCTCCCCTTGTTAACTCTCTCTACCCCTAACCTTTGCTTTGTCTACAGTCCGTTCTATAGCACTTTGTTCATACTGCAGTTCCTAATCAAACCCTTTTATTAGTCTGCAGTTCTTTGTTAAATTCCCTTCTGTCTCTCCTTCAGTCTTTATTCCTATACCTAGCTCTGTGTTTCCTTATCTGTTCTCCCTCTGCCTTATACAGGGAGTGCAGAATTATTAGGAAAATGAGTATTTTGACCACATCATCCTCTTTATGCATGTTGTCTTACTCCAAGCTGTATAGGCTCGAAAGCCTACTACCAATTAAGCATATTAGGTGATGTGCATCTCTGTAATGAGAAGGGGTGTGGTCTAATGACATCAACACCCTATATCAGGTGTGCATAATTATTAGGCAACTTCCTTTCCTTTGGCAAAATGTGTCAAAAGAAGGACTTGACAGGCTCAGAAAAGTAAAAAATAGTGAGATATCTTGCAGAGGGATGCAGCACTCTTAAAATTGCAAAGCTTCTGAAGTGTGATCATCGAACAATCAAGCGTTTCATTCAAAATAGTCAACAGGGTCGCAAGAAGCGTGTGGAAAAACCAAGGCGCAAAATAACTGCCCATGAACTGAGAAAAGTCAAGCGTGCAGCTGCCACGATGCCACTTGCCACCAGTTTGGCCATATTTCAGAGCTGCAACATCACTGGAGTGCCCAAAAGCACAAGGTGTGCAATACTCAGAGACATGGCCAAGGTAAGAAAGGCTGAAAGACGACCACCACTGAACAAGACACACAAGCTGAAACGTCAAGACTGGGCCAAGAAATATCTCAAGACTGATTTTTCTAAGGTTTTATGGACTGATGAAATGAGAGTGAGTCTTGATGGGCCAGATGGATGGGCCCGTGGCTGGATTGGTAAAGGGCAGAGAGCTCCAGTACGACTCAGACGCCAGCAAGGTGGAGGTGGAGTACTGGTTTGGGCTGGTATCATCAAAGATGAGCTTGTGGGGCCTTTTCGGGTTGAGGATGGAGTCAAGCTCAACTCCCAGTCCTACTGCCAGTTCCTGGAAGACACCTTCTTCAAGCAGTGGTACAGGAAGAAGTCTGCATCCTTCAAGAAAAACATGATTTTCATGCAGGACAATGCTCCATCACACGCGTCCAAGTACTCCAGAGCGTGGCTGGCAAGAAAGGGTATAAAAGAAGAAAATCTAATGCCATGGCCTCATTGTTCACCTGATCTGTACCCCATTGAGAACCTGTGGTCCATCATCAAATGTGAGATTTACAAGGAGGAAAACAGTACACCTCTCTGAACAGTGTCTGGGAGGCTGTTGTTGCTGCTACACGCAATGTTGATGGTGAACAGATCAAAACACTGACAGAATCCATGGATGGCAGGCTTTTGAGTGTCCTTGCAAAGAAAGGTGGCTATATGGGTCACTGATTTGTTTTTGTTTTGTTTTTGAATGTCAGAAATGTATATTTGTGAATGTTGAGATGTTATATTGGTTTCACTGGTAAAAAGAAATAATTGAAATGGGTATATATTTGTTTTTTGTTAAGTTGCCTAATACTTATGCACAGTAATAGTCACCTGCACACACAGATATCCCCCTAAAATAGCTAAAACTAAAAACAAACTAAAAACTACTTCCAAAAATATTCAGCTTTGATATTAATGAGTTTTTTGGGTTCATTGAGAACATGGTTGTTGTTCAATAATAAAATGAATCCTCAAAAATACAACTTGCCTAATAATTCTGCACTCCCTGTATATAACATGCAACCAGACACCTCCACCATCGCTGCACTGACACTCCTACCTGACCTGGTAAAGGCCCTGACAATATACATCCTACATACACATATACAAGTATATATATATATAGTGCCAGGCTGCACTTTACATGAATTGGATTGTGTGTGTGTATATACATCCTACATACTGCCGGGCTGCACTTTACATGAATTGGATTGTGTGTGTGTGTGTGTGTGTGTATATACATCCTACATACTGCCAGGCTGCACTTTACATAAATTGGATTGTGTGTGTGTGTATATATATCATACATACTGCCGGGCTGCACTTTAAATGAATTGGATTGTGTGTGTGTGTGTATACACATCCTACATACTGCTGGGCTGCACTTTACATGAATTGGATTGTGTGTGTGTGTATATACATCCTACATACTGCCGGGCTGCACTTTACATGAATTGGATTGTGTCTGTGTGTATATACATCCTACATACTGCCAGGCTGCACTTTACATGAATTGGATTGTGTGTGTGTATATACATCCTACATACTGCCAGGCTGCACGTTACATGAATTGGATTGTGTGTGTGTATATACATCCTACATACTGCTGTGCTGCACTTTACATGAATTGGATTGTGTGTGTGTGTATATACATCCTACATACTGCCGGGCTGCACTTTACATGAATTGGATTGTGTCTGTGTGTATATACATCCTACATACTGCCAGGCTGCACTTTACATGAATTGGATTGTGTGTGTGTATATACATCCTACATACTGCCAGGCTGCACGTTACATGAATTGGATTGTGTGTGTGTATATACATCCTACATACTGCTGGGCTGCACTTTACATGAATTGGATTGTGTGTGTGTGTGTGTATATACATCCTACATACTGCTGGGCTGCACTTTACATGAATTGGATTGTGTGTGTGTGTATATACATCCTAAATACTGCCGGGCTGCACTTTACATGAATTGGATTGTGTGTGTGTATATACATCCTACATACTGCCGGGCTGCACTTTTCATGAATTGGATTGTGTGTGTGTGTATATACATCCTACATACTGCCAGGCTGCACTTTACATGAATTGTATTGTGTATGTGTGTATATACATCCTACATACTGCCAGGCTGCACTTTACATTAATTGGATTGTGTGTGTGTGTATATATACTACCTACATACTGCCGCACTGCACTTTACATGAATTGGATTGTGTGTGTGTATATACATCCTACATACTGCCAGGCTGCACTTTACATAAATTGGATTGTGTGTGTGTGTATATATATCTTACATACTGCCGGGCTGCACTTTAAATGAATTGGATTGTGTGTGTGTGTGTGTATACACATCCTACATACTGCTGGGCTGCACTTTACATGAATTGGATTGTGTGTGTGTGTATATACATCCTACATACTGCCGGGCTGCACTTTACATGAATTGGATTGTGTCTGTGTGTATATACATCCTACATACTGCCAGGCTGCACTTTACATGAATTGGATTGTGTGTGTGTATATACATCCTACATACTGCCAGGCTGCACGTTACATGAATTGGATTGTGTGTGTGTATATACATCCTACATACTGCTGGGCTGCACTTTACATGAATTGGATTGTGTGTGTGTGTGTATATACATCCTACATACTGCTGGGCTGCACTTTACATGAATTGGATTGTGTGTGTGTGTATATACATCCTAAATACTGCCGGGCTGCACTTTACATGAATTGGATTGTGTGTGTGTATATACATCCTACATACTGCCAGGCTGCACTTTTCATGAATTGGATTGTGTGTGTGTGTATATACATCCTACATACTGCCAGGCTGCACTTTACATTAATTGGATTGTGTGTGTGTGTGTATATATACTACCTACATACTGCCGCACTGCACTTTACATGAATTGGATTGTGTGTGTGTATATACATCCTACATACTGCCAGGCTGCACTTTACATGAATTGGATTGTGTGTGTGTGTATATACATCCTACATACTGCCAGGCTGCACTTTACATGAATTGGAGTGTGTGTGTGTGTGTGTGTATATACATCCTACATACTGCCGGGCTGCACTTTACATGTATTGGATTGTGTCTGTGTGTCTATATACATCCTACATACTGCCGGGCTGCACTTTAAATGAATTGGATTGTGTGTGTGTATATACATCCTACATACTGCCGGGCTGCACTTTACATGAATTGGATTGTGTGTGTGTGTATATACATCCTACATACTGCCGGGCTGCACTTTACATGAATTGGATTGTGTGTGTGTATATACATCCTACATACTGCCGGGCTGCACTTTACATGAATTGGATTGTGTGTGTGTGTATATACATCCTACATATTGCCGGGCTGCACTTTACATGAATTGGATTGTGTGTGTGTATATACATTCTACATACTGCCGGGCTGCACTTTACATGAATTGGATTGTGTGTGTGTGTGTGTATACATCCTACATACTGCCGGGCTGCACTTTACATGAATTGGATTGTGTGTGTGTGTGTATATACATCCTACATACTGCCGGGCTGCACTTTACATGAATTGGATTGTCTGTGTGTGTGTGTGTGTATATACATCCTACATACTGCTGGGCTGCACTTTACATGAATTGGATTGTGTGTGTGTGTATATATATCTTACATACTGCCGGGCTGCACTTTACATGAATTATATTGTGTCTGTGTGTATATACATTATACATACTGCCAGGCTGCACTTTACATGAATTGGATTGTGTGTGTGTGTGTATACATCCTACATACTGCCGGGCTGCACTTTACATGAATTGGATTGTGTGTGTGTGTGTGGGTATATACATCCTACATACTGCCAGGCTGCACTTTACATGAATTGGATTGTGTGTGTGTGTATATATATCTTACATACTGCCGGGCTGCACTTTACATGAATTATATTGTGTCTGTGTGTATATACATCCTACATACTGCTGGGCTGCACTTTACATGAATTGGATTGTGTCTGTGTGTATATACATCCTACATACTGCCGGGCTGCACTTTACATGAATTGGATTGTGTGTGTGTATATACATCCTACATACTGCCAGGCTGCACTTTACATGAATTGTATTGTGTATGTGTGTATATACATCCTACATACTGCCAGGCTGCACTTTACATGAATTGGATTGTGTGTGTGTGTGTATATACATCCTACATACTGCCAGGCTGCACTTTACATGAATTGTATTGTGTATGTGTGTATATACATCCTACATACTGCCAGGCTGCACTTTACATTAATTGGATTGTGTGTGTGTGTATATACATCCTACATACTGCCGCACTGCACTTTACATGAATTGGATTGTGTGTGTGTATATACATCCTATATACTGCCAGGCTGCACTTTACATGAATTGGATTGTGTGTGTGTGTGTATACATCCTACATACTGCCGGGCTGCACTTTACATGAATTGGATTGTGTGTGTGTGTGTGTGTGTGGGTATATACATCCTACATACTGCCAGGCTGCACTTTACATGAATTGGATTGTGTGTGTGTGTATATATATCTTACATACTGCCGGGCTGCACTTTACATGAATTATATTGTGTCTGTGTGTATATACATTATACATACTGCCAGGCTGCACTTTACATGAATTGGATTGTTTGTGTGTGTATATACATCCTACATACTGCCGGGCTGCACTTTACATGAATTGGATTGTGTGTGTGTGTGTGTGTGGGTATATACATCCTACATACTGCCAGGCTGCACTTTACATGAATTGGATTGTGTGTGTGTGTATATATATCTTACATACTGCCGGGCTGCACTTTACATGAATTATATTGTGTCTGTGTGTATATACATCCTACATACTGCTGGGCTGCACTTTACATAAATTGGATTGTGTGTGTGTGTATATACATCCTACATACTGCCGGGCTGCACTTTACATGAATTGGATTGTGTCTGTGTGTATATACATCCTACATACTGCCAGGCTGCACTTTACATGAATTGGATTGTGTGTGTGTGTATATACATCCTACATACTGCCGGGCTGCACTTTACATGAATTGGATTGTGTGTGTGTGTATATACATCCTACATACTGCTGGGCTGCACTTTACATGAATTGGATTGTGTGTGTGTGTATATACATCCTACATACTGCCGGGCTGCACTTTACATGAATTGGATTGTGTATGTGTGTATATACATCCTACATACTGCCAGGCTGCACTTTACATGAATTGGATTGTGTGTGTGTGTATATACATCCTACATACTGCCAGGCTGCACTTTACATGAATTGGATTGTGTGTGTGTATATCTATCCTACATACTGCCGGGCTGCACTTTACATGTATTGGATTGTGTGTGTGTGTGTATATACATCCTACATAGTGCCGGGCTGCACGTTACATGAATTGGATTGTGTGTGTGTGTATATACATCTTACATACTGCCGGGCTGCACTTTACATGAATTAGATTGTGTGTGTGTGTATATACATCCTACATACTGCCAGGCTGCACTTTGCATGAATTGGATTGTGTGTGTGTGTGTATATATATCCTACATACTGCCAGGCTGCACTTTACATGAATTGGATTGTGTGTGTGTGTATATACATCCTACATACTGCTGGGCTGCACTTTACATGAATTGGATTGTGTGTGTGTGTATATACATCCTACATACTGCCGGGCTGCACTTTACATGAATTGGATTGTGTGTGTGTGTATATACATCCTACATACTGCTGGGCTGCACTTTACATGAATTGGATTGTGTGTGTGTGTATATACATCCTACATACTGCCGGGCTGCACTTTACATGAATTGGATTGTGTGTGTGTGTATACACATCCTACATAATACCGGGCTGCACATTTTTTCGCTAAGAGAATACTTTTTTTTATGGATGGCCCCTTTCCCTGGGCCAGAAGATTAGGATAGAGGATACTGTGGATGTTTGCTGGAACCTGGATACAGGAAGTGCTGTATTTACCGCGATAGGGAGGCAAATTTTGGGGGACGGCAGCGCCCCCCAGCACTGAAAAAAAAAAAGTTAAAAAAATAATAATAAAAAAAATAAAAATAATCCAGCCCTTTAAGAAGAAAAAATGACCACGCTTGCAGGCAGAGACGGAGGTGAGAATGGATCGGAAGATCCCCCCTCACCATCGCTCTGCCTGACAGGCTGCACGGGGAGCCGAACAGGCAGCACAGAGAAACCTCCGTTCTGCCTGTTTGGCTCCCCGTGCAGTGTGACACGGAAGTGCCGACAGTCATGTGACCGGCACGCTGACGTCATACGCGCGCCGGGTCTCATGACCTGTCGGCACATCCGCCGGAGAGCCTAACAGGCAGCATGGAGGACCCCATGCTGCCTGCCACTAGACACCAGGGAAAGGTAAGTGCTGGGGAAATAAGCAGGGGCTTATTAAATGGCAAATAACACTGGCATATTATTGGGCAAATTGGCAGGGGCCCTTTAAATGGCAAATAACACTGGCATATTACTGGGCAAACTGGCTGGGGCATATTAAATGGCAAATAACACTGGCATATTATTGGGCAAATTGGCTGGGGCATATTAAATGGCAAATAACACTGGCATATTATTGGGCAAATTGGCTGGGGCATATTAAATGGCAAATAACACTGGCATATTATTGGGCAAATTGGCAGGGGCATATTAAATGGCAAATAACACTGGCATATTATTGGGCAAATTGGCTGGGGCATATTAAATGGCAAATAACACTGGCATATTATTGGGCAAATTGGCAGGGGCATATTAAATGGCAAATAACACTGGCATATTATTGGGCAAATTGGCTGGGGCATATTAAATGGCAAATAACACTGGCATATTATTGGGAAAATTGGCAGGGGCATATTAAATGGCAAATAACACTGGCATATTATTGGGCAAATTGGCTGGGGCATATTAAATGGCAAATAACACTGGCATATTATTGGGCAAATTGGCTGGGGCATATTAAATGGCAAATAACACTGGCATATTACTGGGCAAACTGGCTGGGGCATATTAAATGGCAAATAACACTGGCATATTATTGGGCAAATTAGCAGGGGCATATTAATGGCAAATAACACTGGCATATTATTGGGCAAATTAGCAGGGGCATATTACATGGCAAATAACACTGGCATATTATTGGGCAAATTGGCTGGGGCATATTAAATGGCAAATAACACTGGCATATTATTGGGCAAATTGGCAGGGGCATATTAAATGGCAAATAACACTGGCATATTATTGGGCAAATTGGCTGGGGCATATTAAATGGCAAATAACACTGGCATATTATTGGGCAAATTGGCTGGGGCATATTAAATGGCAAATAACACTGGCATATTATTGGGCAAATTGGCTGGGGCATATTATGGGCAAATAATATTGGAATGTGTATGTAATGGGGTGATAGAGGCATGTAAATGGGGTGATGGGGCATGTCCTTGGTGTGCAACGTGGGTTATGGGTCATGTCGTGGGTGTGCAACGTGGGTAGGGGGGGGGGGTGCCCAAAATGTGTCTGTCTAGGGCAGCACAAAACCAAGATACACCACTGGATACAGGTAATACTTTGTTTACAGGGCACCCTTTGTATGCCAGGTCAGTGGGCAATGGTTTCACTGCCCACTCTCAAGAGTAGACCATCAAATGAGTTTAGCTTTTATATTCCTTCTACAACTACAACTACACCTCATTTCCTCTCACAACTCCAATATATATGTCTGTCATCAGAGAACAAAGATGATTAAATGGGAAAACATTTAGCATAATTAGAGAAGCAGATTTGTTCGCCTAGTAAAGTATCTATACAGTGAGTTAATGGGGTAACAGGAGCGGCATTGATAAAGTCAGTGCAGATGAATATGTTCCGAAATGATACACTTCCTCTTGGGCGTCAGTAATACCCTCTGTCGAGGCTCTTTAATTACCCACAGAAACTCTCTCTCTGACACTGAGCCCCTGTTATATTAATGATAAATCCAATTAATGGATATGTAAATACCCTTATTATGCAGCAAGCTAATTATTAATGTCATGGATGTATTACTCAGCTGCGGAAGGGGGAGAGACGATCCTCGCAGTGCGCCGGGATGGAGCTCAGCTAATTGGACAGTTAGATTATTTTCCATAGATTTGCATCTGTAATGTTTACACAAATGGGGAATTTACAAGATGTGCCGCTGTACTGATGAAGACCATTTACTGGGAGTGAGGGGGAGTCATAAATAACAGACTGAATCCAACCATTCATATACATATCAAAACATTGTATGGTACATTCACAATGAATACTGGATGTATAGTAAATATGAGCTGGTCTGTATAGCCATGTACACTCCATAGAGTCCTGTCCCACCAGTATGCTCAGCACTGAGCGCAGGCAGCATTGTGTCTGTCCCGCCAATAATACTGTCTATGTACAGTATGCTCAGCACTGCGCACAGGCAGCATTGTGTCTGTCCCGGCATTAATACTGTCTATGTACAGTATGCTCAGCACTGCGTGCAGGCAGCATTGTGTCTGTCCCGCTATTAATACTGTCTATGTGCAGTATGCTAAGCACTGTGCGCAGGCAGCATTGTGTCTGTCCCGGCATTAATACCGTCTATGTACAGCATGCTCAGCATTACGCGCAGGCAGCATTGTGTCTGTGCCTCCATTAATACTGTCTATGTACAGTATGCTAAGCACTGTGCGCAGGCAGCATTGTGTCTGTCCCGGCATTAATACCGTCTATGTACAGCATGCTCAGCATTACGCGCAGGCAGCATTGTGTCTGTCCCTCCATTAATACTGTCTATGTACAATATGCTCAGCACTGAGCGCAGGCAGCATTGTGTCTGTCCCAGCATTAATACTGTCTATGTACAGTATGCTCAGCACTGCGCGCAGGCAGCATTGTGTCTGTCCCGGTATTAATACTGTCTATGTACAGTATGCTCAGCACTGTGCGCAGGCAGCATTGTGTCTTTCCCGGCATTAATACCGTCTATGTACAGCATGCTCAGCATTACGCGCAGGCAGCATTGTGTCTGTCCCTCCATTAATACTGTCTATGTACAGTATGCTAAGCACTGTGCGCAGGCAGCATTGTGTCTGTCCTGGCATTAATACTGTCTATGTACAGTGTGCTCAGCACTGCACACAGGCAGCGTTGTGTCTGTCCCGGCATTAATACTGTCTATGTACAGTATGCTCAGCACTGTGCGCAGGCAGCATTGTGTCTGTCCCGGCATTAATACTGTCTATGTACAGTATGCCCAGCACTGCGCGCAGGCAGCATTGTGTCTGTCCAGGCATTAATACCGTCTATGTACAGTATGCTCTGCACTGCGCGCAGGCAGCATTGTGTCTGTCTCGGCATTAATACTGTCTATGTACAGTATGCTCAGCACTGTGCGCAGGCAGCATTGTGTCTGTCCTGGCATTAATACTGTCTGTGTACAGTATGTTCAGCACTGTGCGCAGGCAGCATTGTGTCTGTCCTGGCATTAATACTGGCTATGTACAGTATGCTCAGCACTGTGCGCAGGCAGCATTGTGTCTGTCCTGGCATTAATACTGTCTGTGTACAGTATGATCAGCACTGTGCGCAGCAGCATTGTGTCTGTTCCGGTATTAATACTGTCTATGTACAGTATGCTCAGCACTGAGTGCAGGCAGCATTGTGTCTGTCCTGGCATTAATACTGTCTATGTACAGTATGCTCAGCACTGCGCGCAGGCAGCATTGTGTCTGTCCCGCCATTAATACTGTCTATGTACAGTATGCTAAGCACTGTGCGCAGGCAGCATTGTGTCTGTCCTGGCATTAATACTGTCTATGTACAGTATGCTCAGCACTGCGCGCAGGCAGCATTGTGTCTGTCTCGGCATTAATACTGTCTATGTACAGCGTGCTCAGCACTGCACACAGGCAGCGTTGTGTCTGTCCCGGCATTAATACTGTCTGTGTACAGTATGCTCAGCACTGTGCGCAGGCAGCATTGTGTCTGTCCAGGCATTAATACTGTCTAAGTACAGTATGCTCAGCACTGCACGCAGGCAGCATTGTGTCTGTCTCGGCATTAATACTGTCTATGTACAGTGTGCTCAGCACTGCACACAGGCAGCGTTGTGTCTGTCCCGGCATTAATACTGTCTATGTACAGTATGCTCAGCACTGCGCGCAGGCAGCATTGTGTCTGTCCTGGCATTAATACTGTCTATGTACAGTATGCTCAGCACTGCGCGCAGGCAGCATTGTGTCTGTCCCGGCATTAATCCTGTCTGTGTACAGTATGTTCAGCACTGTGCGCAGGCAGCATTGTGTCTGTCCAGGCGTAAATCTTGTCTATGTACAGTATGCTCAGCACTGCGCGCAGGCAGCATTGTGTCTGTCCTGGCATTAATACTGTCTATGTACAGTATGCTCAGCACTGCGCTCAGGCAGCATTGTGTCTGTCCCGGCATTAATACTGTCTGTGTACAGTATGTTCAGCACTGTGCGCAGGCAGCATTGTGTCTGTCCAGGCATTAATACTGTCTATGTACAGTGTGCTCAGCACTGCACACAGGCAGCGTTGTGTCTGTCCCGGCATTAATACTGTCTATGTACAGTATGCTCAGCACTGTGCGCAGGCAGCATTGTGTCTGTCCAGGCATTAATACTGTCTAAGTACAGTATGCTCAGCACTGCACGCAGGCAGCATTGTGTCTGTCTCGGCATTAATACTGTCTATGTACAGTATGCTCAGCACTGTGCGTAGGCAGCATTGTGTCTGTCCTGGCATTAATACTGTCTGTGTACAGTATGTTCAGCACTGTGCGCAGGCAGCATTGTGTCTGTCCTGGCATTAATACTGTCTATGTACAGTATGCTCAGCACTGTGCGCAGGCAGCATTGTGTCTGTCCTGGCATTAATACTGTCTGTGTACAGTATGTTCAGCACTGTGCGCAGGCAGCATTGTGTCTGTCCAGGCATTAATACTGTCTATGTACAGAATGCTCAGCACTGTGCGCAGGCAGCATTGTGTCTGTCCTGGTATTAATACTGTGTATGTACAGTATGCTCAGCACTGCGCGCAGGCAGCATTGTGTCTGTCCCGGCATTAATACTGTCTGTGTACAGTATATTCAGCACTGTGCGCAGGCAGCATTGTGTATAGCTCCTTAAGGACAGACCCTTTGAAACATTTTTGCCCATTTTGGACAATGGCTTTTTTAACATTTCTGCGCTGTTTGTATTTAGCTGTAATTATCTTCTTTGTAATTTGCTGTACCCACACAAATGATATATTGTTTTTATCAGGACAGCAAGGGCTTTCTTTAGATATGCTATAATATACTATAAAAAAATGATGAAAAATAAAAATAACAAAAATGTTATGAATTGTTTTTGAAAAATGTTTTACTCATCTTTAAAACCTAATGGAAAAACTTTCTATATCGATTCTGCTATTTCTCCTGAGTACAGGGATACCACCCACACATAGGTTTGTCAGCTTGTTTGGGGGGTTAAAAGGCCACATTTGAGAGGTGTCCTTTATGGCACCCATTTGGGACATTTTTTAAGCCAACCAGTGTATTAACCTCATCAAACCATATATGCTTTAAAAGTAGACACCCTAGGCTATTTCACATGGGGGTACTTTAACACTTCCCATGCGCTAATTCTACCACCAGAATTTCATTTTTGTGTGTTTTTTTCATGTACATTGTACTCAGTGCTGTATTCACCGCGAGATGCCTAGGGCGGCAAATTTTGGGGGGCGCCCCCCAGCACTGAGAAGGAAAAAAAATAAAAAAAAATAAAAATTAAAAAAAAAAAATTAAAAAAAAAACTCGGCCCTTTAAAAAAAAAATAGACCACGCTTGCATGCAGAGACAGAGGTGAGAAGGGATCGGAGGATCCCCCCTCACCATCGCTCTGCCTGCCAGGCTGCACGGGGAGCCGAACAGGCAGCACAGAGAAACCTCCGTGCTGCCTGTTCGGCTCCCAGTGCAGTGTGACACGGAAGTCCCGACAGTCACGTGATCGGCGCGCTGACGTCATACACGCGCCTGGTCACGTGACCTGTCGGCAACAGTGGAGGGACCATGCTGCCTGCCACTAGCCACCAAGGAAAGGTAAGTGTTGATGGGAGACAGTGTGTGTGTGTGTGTGTGTGTGTGTGTGTGTGTGTGTGTGTGTGTGAGACTGAGTTTGATGGGAGTCAGAGGGTGTGTGTGTGTGTGAGAGACTGAGTGTGATGGGAGTGTGATGGGAGTCAGAGTGTTTGTGATGGGAGACAGTGTGTGTGGCTGAGTGTGATGGGAGTCAGAGTGTGTGTGATGGGAGACAGTGTGTGTGGCTGAGTGTGATGGGAGTCAGAGTGTGTGTGATGGGAGAGAGTGTGTGTGACTGAGTGTGATGGGAGTCAGAGTGTGTGTGTGATGGGAGACAGTGTGTGTGGCTGAGTGTGATGGGAGTCAGAGTGTGTGTGATGGGAGACAGTGTGTGTGACTGAGTGTGATGGGAGTCAGAGTGTGTGTGAAGGGAGACAGTGTGTGTGACTGAGTGTGATGGGAGTCAGAGTGTGTGTGAAGGGAGACAGTGTGTGTGACTGAGTGTGATGGGAGTAGGAGTGTGTGACTGAGTGTGATGGGAGTAGGAGTGTGTGTGATGGGAGACTGTGTGTGACTGAGTGTGATGGGAGTCAGAGTGTGTGTGATGGGAGACAGTGTGTGTGACTGAGTGTGATGGGAGTCAGCGTGTGTGTGATGGGAGACAGTGTGTGTGACTGAGTGTGATGGGAGTCGGAGTGTGTGACTGAGTGTGATGGGAGTAGGAGTGTGTGACTGAGTGTGATGGGAGTGTGTGTGTGATGGGAGTATTAGCTTGATGTGAGTCTGAATGATGGGGCATGTCTTAGGTGTGTAACGTGGGTGTACAGCTTGGGTAGGGGGGTGCCCGGATTTTGTCTGCCTAGGGCAGCACATCAAGATACACCACTGATTGTACTTCAGACATGAATTCACAGATTTCGGTATGTGTCACTGCCAAACATCAATGAACGGCCTTTGCCACTGATTAGTTTTTACTGATCACTATTCATGCACTCAGACAGCTTACATTTTTTTTTTATATATATATTACGCTAATCCCCTGGTGGGTATAATTAATCCCTAGTGGATGTAACAAACATTTTTAAAAGAATGCAGATATCAAAAAAAATGCTTCTGAGGCCAGATCACTGCTTGTGCAGTGATCTATGGCAAGGAAGGGGTTAATAGCTCTTAAAGGAGCTTTGTTTATACTGTAAAAAAAGAGTAAAAAAATGAACCCTTAAAAATGCAATGACAACATAAAAATGTGCTGCATGCACTGATCAATGGCAGGGAATGTGTTTAACTCAGGGGATGGCTTTTATAAAAGCCCTTGCTTATTAAAATGTTATACATTTTATTTACTTTATTACAGTTAAATACTTACATTACCGTATTTGCTCGATTATAAGACGACCCTGATTATAAGACGACCCCCCAAACTTTGGATATTCCTTTAGGAAAAAAAACTAAAAGCCTGAATATAAGACTACCCTATAGAAAAAAAATGTTTAACTTGTATATATTCACATGTAAATAGCTTTTTAATATTTAATAAAAATGATTATATTAAACAAATGCATTTCTTTTTATATTTCCTTTATGTGCCAATGCTGCCTCTCTCCCCCCCCCCCTGCATTGTCTCTCTCTCCCCAGTGTTATCTCTCTCCCTCCCCCCAAACTTTTCTCTCTCCCCCTTGTCTTGCACTCCCCCTCCCTCTGTCTTTCTCTTTTCCCCTCATTCTGTCTTTCTCTCCCCCCCTCCATCCCCTTGTCTTTATCTCCCCCCCCCTCATTCTGTCTTTATTTCCCCCCCTCTGTCTTTCTCTTTCCCCCCCCTCCCTCCCCTTGTCTTTCTCTCCCCCCCCTCCGTCCCCTTGTCTTTATCTCCCCCCCTCCTCTTGTCTTTATCTTCCCCCCTCACTCCCATTATCTGTCTCTGCCCTCTCCCTCAGCTTCATCATAGAAGTCCCGGCGGTCGGGCCGGGCGGCAGCTTGCGGAGTCTGTGGCTCTGCGGGGGACCTGTATCCATGTCTTATAGTCTGACCTCAATTTGAGGTCAGATTATAAGACGACCTCGAATATAAGACGAGGGATATTTTTCAGAGCATTTGCTGAAAAAAACCTTGTCTTATATTCCAGCAAATACGGTATACATTATCTGTCTCTCTCTCTCACTAAAACTCAAGTGACAAGATTGAGGCAGATCTACAATTGTTAAATGCAATATTACTTAATATTGCATTTGATTGTATGGGAAGAGCTCATCTAACCACGTATCATACTTGCCTCCACACAGATCACACTGACCTCATGTGCCAGCATCCACAGCGCCCCCTAGAGCAACGAAAGTCCCTTCCGGTGTTCTTGCCAGTAGAAAGGAAGCTCCATCTCTACAGGCTGCACTCTCTTTTAGCTGGTTCAGGAGAGCGACCACCAACGAAACAGTAAGTGTTTTTGGTGTTGCTAAGTGCCTCGCTAGCGGGCTTAGCCACACCATCCGTGCCTAGGAAGAGACCTTTCGTTTGCAGGCACTTCATTTGTCACGAAGGGGTTAAACTGTGTATGTTTAAGAGATTAACATGGTGTAACGGGGGAGAACTGAGCTCCAGACACCGGGATTTTTATATTTTTCTTCTATTCATGAAGAAACAATCGAAAAGGATATGTTCTGCCACGAAAGAATACAGCAAAAAAGAGATAAATAAATCAATTATCTCATGGAAATAAACTAATAATATATAGATACAAGGATGTTTTGTTCAGGCAGAAATGTTGCGACGGGGAAAGTAGTTTTGTAAATGGAATTAAATATTTCGAATTTTCGGTGCTGCTGATTCATTGTAAAACGATTCCGCCGAAAGAATTACGTGTGAAGTAAAACTCAGCCAACGGAAACAATTTATATGCTTTCTCTCTCACGTAAAATGTTAAGAGCTTGAAGTACCAGGCCCGAGGCAGACACATTAAAAATGAAAATAAGATATATTAGCCTTGTTTGCAGCCGTCGCTGACATATATCAGTCTGGGGATTGGGAATGAGCTGGGTTTGTTTGTACAGAATCGATAGAATGGAGAATAAAGGGACAGAATTTAACCCCTGGCAGACCAGCTGTCCCCTGACATATGTCTTTCCTAACACAAGCCATTCACAAAAATTGAAGAAACCACTGTGGTACTCTGCAGAGGTGGCTAAAATAGTAAAAAAAAAAAAGCTAGCATTTAGTAATTATAAAAATACTCAGAGGGAGGAAGATAGAAAGATCTATAAGAGTAGGCAGAAAGAGGCAAAGCAAGCTATAAGAGCTTCCAAAGCACACACAGAAGAGACTATAGCCCAGTCAGTGAAAAAGTGGGATAAAACATTTTTTAGATACATAAATGAGAAAAGGAAAGTAAAACAAGGATTAGTTAGATTAAAAACAAAAGAAGGATGCTATGTAGAAGAGGATAAAGGCTTAGCAGACTGCCTTAATGAATATTTTTGTTCAGTTTTTCAAATGAAAATGAGGGTAAGGGACCTCATTTAGGGAAAAAGACTAATGAGTCTTTTGATGCATGTAAGTTAAAAGAGGAAGAGGTTTTACTTCAGCTGTCTAAAGTAAAGACAAATAAGTCGTTGGGACCTGATGGGATACATCCAAAGTTATTAAAAGAACTTAGTGGTGTACTAGCAAAACCGTTAACAGATTTATTTAACCAATCATTGTTAACGGGAGTAGTTCCAGAAGATTGGAAATTAGCTAATGTTGTGCCCATTCACAAGAAAGGTAGTAGGGAGCAGGCGGGCAACTATAGACCAGTAAGTCTTACTTCAGTCGTGGGGAAAATAATGGAAACCTTGTTAAAGAATAGAATTGTTGAACATCTAAAGTCGCTTGGATTTCAAGATCAGAGACAGCATGGGTTTACTTCAGGGAGATCATGCCAAACTAATCTTATTGATTTTTTTGATTGGGTGACTAAAATAATAGATCAGGGTGGTGCAGTAGACATTGCTTACCTAGATTTCAGTAAGGCTTTTGACACTGTCGCACATAGAAGGCTTATCAATAAACTGAAATCTTTGAGTTTGGATTTCAATATTGTTGAATGGATTAGACAATGGCTGAGTGACAGGCAACATAGGGTTGTAGTCAATGGGGTATATTCGATGCAAGGTCTTGTTACTAGTGGGGTACCTCAGGGATCTGTACTTGGACCCATTCTCTTTAATATTTTTATTAGCGATATTGCAGAAGGTCTTGTTGGCAAAGTATGTATTTTTGCTGATGATACAAAGATTTGCAGAAGGGTTGATATTCATGGAGGGATAAGCCAAATGGCAAATGATTTAGCTAAACTAGAAAAATGGTCAGAGCAGTGGCAACTGGCATTTAATGTGGACAAGTGCAAGATTATGCAACTTGAGCGTAAAAACCCAAAATCAGAATATAGACTATTTGGTACAGTCCTAACCTCAACATCTGAGGAAAGGGATTTAGGAGTAATCATTTCAGAGGACTTGAAGGTAGGTAGGCAATGCAATAGAGCAGCAGGAAATGCTAGCAGAATGCTTGGTTGCATAGGGAGAGGTATTAGCAGTAGGAAGAGGGAAGTGCTCATGCCATTGTACAGAGCACTGGTGAGACCTCACTTGGAGTATTGTACGCAGTACTGGAGACCGTATCTCCAGAAGGATATTGATACTTTGGAGAAAGTTCAGAGAAGGGCTACTAAACTGGTTCATGGGTTGAAGGATAAAACTTACCAGGAAAGGTTAAAGCATCTTAACATGTATAGCTTGGAGGAAAGACGTAACAGGGGGGATATGGTAGAAACATTTATATACATAAAGGGAATCAACACAGTAACGGAGGAGAGTATATTTAAAAGAAGAAAAACTACCACAACTAGAGGACATAGTCTTAAATTAGAGGGGCAACGATTTAAAAGTAATATCAGGAAGTATTACTTTACTGAGAGGGTAGTGGATGTATGGAATAGCCTTCCAGCAGAAGTGGTAGAGGTAAACACAGTCAAGGATTTTAAGCATGCGTGGGGCAGGTATAAGGCAATCCTAGCTATAAGACCGGGAATGGGGGACTAATAAAAGTACTCAAAAAAAATTGGGCAGACTAGATTGACCGAATGGTTCTTATCTGCCGACACATTCTATGTTTCTATATTTCTATTTGGATCAGTGTATCCTAAATCAGTGTGGAAATGCCTCCACAGCCCAGGATTATAGGATGTGTCCTGAGGGTGCACAAACTGGACATTAGTTAGTGTGGGTGTGTTGCTCGGAAGGACTAAGTGAATGTCTTCTGGCCGACAAAATCCTGAAAACATCAAGTTTAACACCACATTATGGCAGTGCCGATCCTAGGGTCATGAGCGCCTGGGTGGAGGATTTGTTTGGGCGCGCCTATGGTGGGCGTGGTTATATTACTAACCCCTCCCCTTACACACATATACTCAGACAGCCTTACACACACAGATACCCTTATACACAGACACCCTTACACACACAGATACCCTTATACACACACATAGACACCATTACACACACACAGACACCATTATACACACACACAGACACCATTACAGACACACAGACACCCTTACACACATATACCCAGGCAGCCTTACACACACAGATACCCTTATACACATACACCCTTACACACACAGATACCCAGACAGCCTTACACACACAGATACCCTTATACACAGACACCCTTACACACACAGATACCCAGACAGCCTTACACACACAGATACCCTTATACAAATACACCCTTACACACACAGATACCCAGGCAGCCTTACACACACAGATACCCTTATACACAGACACCCTTACACACACAGATACCCAGACAGCCTTACACACACAGATACCCTTATACACATACACCCAGGCAGCCTTACACACACAGATACTCTTATACACAGACACCCTTACACACACAGACACCCTTACACACACAGATACCCTTATACACAGACACAATTACATCCACACAGAGACAGCCTTATACACACACATAGACACCATTATACACACACATAGACACCATTACAGACACACAGACACCCTTACACACATATACCCAGACAGCCTTACACACAGATACCCTTATACACACACACAATTACATCCACACAGACACAGCCTTATACACACACAAAGACACCATTATACACACACATAGACACCATTATACACACACACAGACACCATTACAGACACACAGACACCCTTACACACATATACCCAGGCAGCCTTACACACACAGATACCCTTATACACACACACACAGAGCCTCTTACACACACACAATTATATCCACACAGACACAGCCTTATACACACACATATTCACCATGTTACACACATAGACACCATTACACCCACAGTCACCATTACAGACACACAGACACCCTTACACATAGACACCCTTACACACACACTCATAACACACATACCCTTACACAGACGAATGTATGGCCTTTCTATAACCATAAAAAAGGTTGTTATAATGTTTGTCCCCCTCCCTGCTCATTTACCTTTCAGTTGCAGGGAGGGGGTGTTCAGATGGTGTGGGTTTCCAACCCCTGCAGCATTTACCTTCTTCTGAGCACCAGCAGGAAGTCAGCTGACATACGGGCGCTCTGACAGTGCGAGGGGGCGGAGCTTATCCCACGGAGGTGCGGTAACCGCAGCCAATAACATACGGGACGCACTTCCGTGTTTAGCGGTATATTCGGCTCCCATTACTTATGTCCTTCTCCGTTTCAATGGAGGAGGATCATGAAGAGGGAAGATGGCGCCCGGCGTCCTGCACCCAGCATGATCAAGTGCATGGCAGCTCCAGTCTAGGCGCCCCCATTTTTCTCAGTCTTACAGCACCTGAGTGTGGTGCACCCCGCGCACCCCCCCCAGGATCAGCCCTGCATTATGGATCTGCTGACACAAAATGTGTGTCAGGGCAGGGGCAGGGTCATGGAGGTGACCCACACAGGGCGGCCAAACACTTAAAGGCCGGCCCTGTTTCTCCGTATCCATCAGTTCAATCCCACCCCCTTTTGTCAGCCGATTTGAAGTCCTCTCTTTCCTCCTTGGCCGGAGGTGGATGTTCCAAGGATTTAAGATCATGTTCAACTAGCTTCTGGAAGGTATATATATATATAGCCATATTGGCTTGCGGGTAAAAACCCTGACTTCAGGTTGAGGTCACAATGTTCATGGTCAAAAATAGACTTTGTGAGAGTGAGTTTCCAATACACATTAGATGGAGAGTTTTATTCATGGGGCAACTTGTAATCCCTTACCAAAACTGTCATTCAGCTGTACACTTCAATTATTAGAACATATTGGAACCTAATTCCTTATGATATTTTTTTTGTGGTGGTGAAGGCCTGTTTATGTCTTGTTGATAGTTTTTAAACCCCTGCCAATTATGTTGTTATATAAGCATAGATTGTGTTGAATATTTATTCTACCACTATCACTTTACAAATTAAGTGCATTTTAAAGAATTGCAACATAGTATGTTTAAATGATTTATTTCCAAATGTGATGTGGTTTTAACTTTCTATTTCTATGGCTCCGAGAGCCAGTTACATATTTGCGCACTATTTTGCTTCTTTCCATACATTTGTTTGTATTATATACATTGTTATGTGGATATATCCCAGCACATTCCCCTGAGGAAGTGACGGTATAAGATCGTGAGATGCGTAGGGTGGAAGTTTTTCATTTCCGCACGGACACCTAATGAGCAGCGATTCCCAGAAGCAGGAAGCTCTCCGCCGGCGTTACCACCCAAGCTCTGCATTCGGACAGTGCACTTTGTGTCTTCTTTTGTGATGTGCCTATATCTATGGAGCGCATTACAGTATGATAGAAAGATCCACATCATGCTGGATTGCAGTGTCTTTCACAGATTCGATGCATAAAGACTTCTGCTTGGATTATGCTGGGTGGGCTTGGATTCTGCACATTCATTCCATCTTGCTACTTTCTGTTATTATTGCTTGAAAAATCTTAACCATTCTGCTTTATATAGATTTTTTTTGTGTGCAATTTTTCCATCTTCATAATTTACCATTCTATTGCTTTTGAGCCCACCTCACCTAAGGGGTGTTTCTGCTATTTGATATTTATCTATTTTTCATTATTTCTCTTTCTGTCACCTTTCTGCTGTTTTTTTTACCGTTGCTTAGTATTATCTATGTTAATATGCTCTCCTCTTTTTTTTAAGATGTTTGGGAGTGTGAATGAGAGTATATAGCTTAGCTTTTACGCAATTTTTACATGGGTATCCGTAGTATACCTACACACGCTCCTTCCCAGCTGATCTGACCCTTTCCTCCAAAACATAAATTGTCCTTTTTAGTTTTATCACTAACCCTTTGCTCTTAGCTACTTGCCGCATTTGTTTTTACATGTTAAATGCTGCGTGTGCTGCTTGCCCACCCTCTCAGCTACCGTTATCTACACACACCCTTACGGTTACTCCATGTGTGGCCGCCATTTTAACATTTGCAGCCACATGCAAAATTCTCTATTTGTACATTTCTAGCTATCCTTGACACACGTCTATGGTGTATACTTATTTTAAATACACTTAACTTTTCTTCACCACCTCCACAGACCGGTTATACCCACCAAATTCATTGCTTGCATCCAAGACCTACTGAAAGAAGTCATTCCTTCTCCATAGGCTTGTCTTCTTGACTGCTGCCTCCATCACCCAGTTGTAGTGTTGGCAAAGGCTCCTGACTAATGCCATGTTCTGCTCCACCCAAAAAACTTGGAATAAGTCTTTGGCATTGCTTTACCCTCTCTCCTGCTACCAGTGTACTGGTCTCCTCCTGCCCTGTTTCCTGGCTTGCCATTCATTTTCATTTTCTTTTTTTTTAAAGCAGCAAACTGCCAGCTCCGATTTCTGATCTAAAATAGTGGTCATGACATATGCTTAATATTTATACACAAATTCCTTGACGGTGATTGGCTGGAAGGTGATTGTAGCAATATGTTTTATCAGTTTCTTGAAGCTAAGCCTGTTCCCTACGCTGGTTTGGTTGAATTTTGGATAATTTTCAGCTTTTATTGGCCTATTTTTTCTCTTTGTGAAAATGCCCAGTTGATCTAATGGGGATTTTGAGGCTACCACTTTGGCTCACTGAAATTCAGGCATTTTTTGGGGGTTCTATCAGTTTTTCCAAATATATATATCGGTGTAGAATCGTCAATGATGTCCGAATGCTGAAAATTAAGGTTTTATTCATGCTACTGAAGTGATACTAATACATCCAAACTTTGGGGCACATTAAGTCAACTCTTGAAAGTTTGAAACAATTGTTCAATGTACATTTTCCAAATAACTTTCCAAACACTGACTCTTCTATTATGGCAATTGGTTAATATTTAAGTAATTTTTTTTGTACGTTAAATCATATTAAGCTTCCCACAAAAAAATTTGCAACGTGGGAACCAAAATTGATAAAAACTTCTAGAATAAGTTTGGGAAGGTGAAGAAGAAACGTCTGGTTTGTGTAAAATGATTAAGCAACTGATTGACATTTTAACACGTTTAGCAATTTTCACATTAGATGTTTTTTCGGATTTCCTCTCTGCTGGAAATGCTGGTAATAGGGGTGTTCAGCTGGTGTTATCTGTAACTAGAGGTTCTCAGGTAGAAAAAGACTATGAATCAGGGTTCTTAAATGGTTATCGCAATATATTCAGCACATTGCAACTCCCCGGGAATTGTGCTTACCTCTGCTCATTGTATGAACTCATGAGAAATGGCGTTTGACAGTTTTAATCATATTGGTCTGCTCTGTTCCATATTGCAATCTTAACAAAGCAGTATGCAGAATATGAGAATAACCTCGCTTTTATTGCTTTTTATTAGTTTGATATATTTCCTGGAAAGATCAGTTATCGCTGAAGGAATATTAGATTCTTAAAGGTATCACACCAGTGTCTTAAACAGATTATAGTCAAACCTTAGGCACATCAAGATCTACTTAGCCATCACCTTCACTTGTCCTCAAACAACATAGATCACACAAGATTATTCTCTTAACATCGGTTCACTTTCCTTTTGCAAATGTGAATCACTTTTCCATCGAGTGTGATAATGTCATATTGTTTTATGATATTGAGGGGTCTGTCTGCTGAAATTCTAGATTGGAGGTCAAGATCTGCCACCTTGGGAACACTAGCCAACCTACCGGATGTCTCATCCTGAGCTTGCAAAAACAGCTTGGAATTCACTAACAATTTGTGCAAGGTCGTGATGAGGTTAGTGGAGGTCAAACTCAATCTCCGATACTAAGTCAAACTCAAACTTTGTGGTTGGAGGTTGAATTGGACTTGGAAAAAAAAATCTCCTCCTCCCTTCTAACTAATGGAATCTCCCTCTGTCCTTCTAACTAATGGAATCTCCCTCTGTCCTTCTAACTAATGGAATCTTCCACTGTTCTACTAAGGAGAGGAATCTCCCACTGTTCTACTAAGGAGAGGAATCTTCAACTGTTCTACCAAGAAGTGGAATCTCCCACTGTAGCGGAGATGCAATATTACCCAGGTTATCTCCGCTTATAATCCAAGTGAGACTCAGGAACAAGTAAATAGTAAATCCAAAGGCAGGGTTTCCAGCAGGTCAAATACAGCAATATCCCAACAGCAATCCCAATAACTGGACGACACACAGTTTCAGGAGCATAACTGACAAGAACTCTTTAATGATACAGAAACACAGAATATATACAGTTGAACATCTTGACAAACCAGAATAGACAAAGGAACTATAACAGGATTATAATTTAACCTAAGGAGATACAAAGGGAAATCCTGCCTCACACCTTTCAGGATACAAAGGTGCCCAGCTCAGATACACACAGGAAACTAAATGACTTACATAAGACAATGGGAGAGGTGACAAAAACAGGGATTAAAGATAGGATCCAATCTTAACTTGGGGAAAACACAGTGAATAGGACAAAGACTTGGATCCTAGTAATTACAGTACATTCCTCTGCTTGGGAGATAATTGAGTTAACCTTTGTATCAGCTCAATTATCTCCAAGCTAAAATATACAGGTTCTATACAATATTAATAACTTTCAAAATATGCATCACATTCACATAAAACATACATTTTCAGAATCAGCATACTTTAAATATGAAAATAACTAAAAATCAAACAATTCCACCCAGAAGTTCAAAAGTTACCTTTTTGGGCATTTTTAAAGGGCCACACACCCCAGGGCCATAGTCACAGGGGAGGAGGCTGGCAAACAGGCCTCTCCAAGACCAAGTGGCGAAGGGCACTTCGTCACACATCTCCCCTTTTGGGGGGAGACTAACCAGGTACCTGACCTTCTGTCGGTCAGTACCTAAGTTAGTCGATTCACCCACCCTCAGTAAACAAGTGCCAGAGTAGCCCACCCACAACAAACAATTACTGCACATAGGTATTCCTCTGGGATAACTGGGCAACACGCTGTGGGGGCTTGGGGGGCAGAGGCCAGCTGCGCTCTGCTCCAATGCCAGAGCTTCTGTTAGGGTAGCCTGGTGGGGACTTGGCTGTAGAGGGGAGACATCACTTTCCCCCTCCTCCTTGTACTCCTGCGATTGTAGCTGGGGATTTGGACCGGCTGTCCAGCATCCCTGTGGGTCAGGCACAGAGACCACGGTCCCATCTGCGCCGTCTGGGAGATCGGTGTCTCCCCTTAGTAGGTTAAGCTGCAGCTGGGGAGAGAGGGTGCCGTGCTCCTCTCCCTGGAACACAGGCTGCCCCTGGAGAGGGAGACCGACTGTCTCCACTTCCATAATATTGTCCTGCTGCTGGGGAGAGAGGCCGACTGTCTCTGCTCCCTGTAGGACACACTGCTGCTGGGGGGGAAGGATGACACTTTCTTCCCCCTGGGGTGCATCTTGCTGCTGGGGAAGGGGGTCGCCTGTCTCCACTCCCAATACAATACTCTGCCGCTGGGGAGAGAGACCGGTTGTCTCCTCTCCCTGAAACTCACCCTGCCGCTGGGGAGTGAGGCCGATTGCCTCCACTCCCTGTAGGGTACACTGCTGCTGGGGAGAGAGGCCGGCTGCCTCTTCTCCCTTCAGCTTACACTGCCGCTGGGGAGAGAGACCGGTTGTCTCCTCTCCCTGAAACTCTCCCTGCCGCTGGGGAGTGAGGCCGATTGCCTCCACTCCCTGTAGGGTACAATGCCGCTGGGGAGAGAGGCCGGCTGCCTCTTCTCCCTGCAGTTTACACTGCTGCTGGTGAGAGAGACCGGTTGTCTCCTCTCCCTGGGACTCACCCTGCATGGGTATCCACAGTGGCGACCTGTACAACTCAAGCTCGAGGCACCTTGCCGCTTGGTTCTCCACATAAGTCTTAAAAGCCTGGTACGGTACCTTTGGTTTGTTCTCCTGTACCATGGGCACAATCTGGTTCCTCTCTGGAGTTTGTTGGACCTTCTGTCGTAGTACAAACTCCTGTACCTCCGTCATGGTTTTGGCGATAATCTCTGTTGGTGGGTTTTCCCCATAAAATGACAGCCGGAATTGCAATTCTCTTTTAAATTCCAACTGCCCCTGTTTAATCTGCACCAAAGCCGGACCCTCTTCTGCTCTGTACTCCGCCATGACTTCTGCAACCAGGACTGCCTTGGTCTTGTTGCTGGCAGGAATACCCCTTGCTTCCAGGAGGTCCTTTACAGTGGATCAATTTAAAGTGGTGTAATTGATCTCCATCCGTGATCCATCAATACTGTTGTCTTTCCTGGTACTTGCTCCTCTGTGGGTCTGGATCCCACCGCTGCCACCAATGTAGCGGAGATGCAATATTACCCAGGTTATCTCCGCTTATAATCCAAGTGAGACTCAGGAACAAGTAAATAGTAAATCCAAAGGCAGGGTTTCCAGCAGGTCAAATACAGCAATATCCCAACAGCAATCCCAATAACTGGACGACACACAGTTTCAGGAGCATAACTGACAAGAACTCTTTAATGATACAGAAACACAGAATATATACAGTTGAACATCTTGACAAACCAGAATAGACAAAGGAACTATAACAGGATTATAATTTAACCTAAGGAGATACAAAGGGAAATACTGCCTCACACCTTTCAGGATACAAAGGTGCCCAGCTCAGATACACACAGGAAACTAAATGACTTACATAAGACAATGGGAGAGGTGACAAAAACAGGGATTAAAGATAGGATCCAATCTTAACTTGGGGAAAACACAGTGAATAGGACAAAGACTTGGATCCTAGTAATTACAGTACATTCCTCTGCTTGGGAGATAATTGAGTTAACCTTTGTATCAGCTCAATTATCTCCAAGCTAAAATATACAGGTTCTATACAATATTAATAACTTTCAAAATATGCATCACATTCACATAAAACATACATTTTCAGAATCAGCATACTTTAAATATGAAAATAACTAAAAATCAAACAATTCCACCCAGAAGTTCAAAAGTTACCTTTTTGGGCATTTTTAAAGGGCCACACACCCCAGGGCCATAGTCACAGGGGAGGAGGCTGGCAAACAGGCCTCTCCAAGACCAAGTGGCGAAGGGCACTTCGTCACACCCACTGTTCTACTAAGGAGAGGAATCTCCCACTGTTCTACTAAGGAGTGGAATCTCCCATTGTTCTACTAAGGAGAGGAATCTCCCACTGTTCTACTAAGGAGTTGAATCTTCAACTGTTCTACTAAGAAGTGGAATCTCCCACTGTTCTACTAAGGAGTGGAATCTCCCACTGTTCTACTAAGGAGAGGAATCTCCCACTGTTCTACTAAGGAGTGGAATCTCCCATTGTTCTACTAAGGAGAGGAATCTCCCACTGTTCTACTAAGGAGAGGAATCTCCCACTGTTCTACTAAGGAGTGGAATCTCCCACTGTTCTACTAAGGAGAGGAATCTCCCACTGTTCTACTAAGGAGAGGAATCTCCCACTGTTCTACTAAGGAGAGGAATCTCCCACTGTTCTACTAAGGAGTGGAATCTCCCACTGTTCTACTAAGGAGAGGAATCTCCCACTGTTCTACCAAGGAGTGGAATCTCCCACTGTTCTACTAAGGAGTGGAATCTCCCACTGTTCTACTAAGGAGAGGAATCTCCCATTGTTCTACTAAGGAGAGGAATCTCCCACTGTTCTACTAAGGAGTGGAATCTCCCACTGTTCTACTAAGGAGTGGAATCTCCCACTGTTCTACTAAGGAGAGGAATCTCCCACTGTTCTACCAAGGAGTGGAATCTCCCACTGTTCTACTAAGGAGTGGAATCTCCCACTGTTCTACTAAGGAAAGGAATCTCCCACTGTCCTACTAAGGAGAGGAATCTCCCACTGTTCTACTAAGGAGAGGAATCTCCCACTGTTCTACTAAGGAGAGGAATCTCCCACTGTTCTACCAAGGAGTGGAATCTCCCATTGTTCTACTAAGGAGTGGAATCTCCCACTGTTCTACTAAGGAGTGGAATCTCCCACTGTTCTACTAAGGAGAGGAATCTCCCATTGTTCTACTAAGGAGAGGAATCTCCCACTGTTCTACTAAGGAGTGGAATCTCCCACTGTTCTACTAAGGAGAGGAATCTCCCACTGTTCTACCAAGGAGTGGAATCTCCCACTGTTCTACTAAGGAGTGGAATCTCCCACTGTTCTACTAAGGAGAGGAATCTCCCACTGTCCTACTAAGGAGAGGAATCTCCCACTGTTCTACTAAGGAGAGGAATCTCCCACTGTTCTACTAAGGAGAGGAATCTCCCATTGTTCTACCAAGGAGTGGAATCTCCCACTGTTCTACTAAGGAGAGGAATCTCCCACTGTTCTACTAAGGAGAGGAATCTCCCACTGTTCTACTAAGGAGAGGAATCTTCCACTGTTCTACTAAGGAGAGGAATCTCCCACTGTTCTACTAAGGAGTGGAATCTCCCACTGTTCTACTAAGGAGAGGAATCTCCCACTGTTCTACCAAGGAGAGGAATCTTCCACTGTTCTACTAAGGAGAGGAATCTCCCACTGTTCTACCAAGGAGTGGAATCTCCCATTGTTCTACTAAGGAGAGGAATCTCCCACTGTTCTCCAAAGGAGAGGAGTCTCCCACTGTTCTACTAAGGAGAGGAATCTCCCACTGTTCTACTAAGGAGAGGAATCTTCCACTGTTCTACTAAGGAGAGGAATCTCCCACTGTTCTACTAAGGAGAGGAATCTCCCACTGTTCTACTAAGGAGAGGAATCTCCCACTGTTCTACTAAGGAGTAGAATCTTCCACTGTTCTACTAAGGAGAGGAATCTCCCAATGTTCCGCTTAGGAGTGGAATCTCCAACTGGAGAGGAATCTCCCACTGTTCTACTAAGGAGAGGAATCTCCCACTGTTCTACTAAGGAGTGGAATCTCCCACTGTTCTACTAAGGAGAGGAATCTCCCACTGTTCTACTAAGGAGAGGAATCTCCCACTGTTCTACTAAGGAGAGGAATCTCCCACTGTTCTACTAAGGAGTGGAATCTCCCACTGTTCTACTAAGGAGAGGAATCTCCCACTGTTCTACCAAGGAGTGGAATCTCCCACTGTTCTACTAAGGAGTGGAATCTCCCACTGTTCTACTAAGGAGAGGAATCTCCCATTGTTCTACTAAGGAGAGGAATCTCCCACTGTTCTACTAAGGAGTGGAATCTCCCACTGTTCTACTAAGGAGTGGAATCTCCCACTGTTCTACTAAGGAGAGGAATCTCCCACTGTTCTACCAAGGAGTGGAATCTCCCACTGTTCTACTAAGGAGTGGAATCTCCCACTGTTCTACTAAGGAGAGGAATCTCCCATTGTTCTACTAAGGAGAGGAATCTCCCACTGTTCTACTAAGGAGTGGAATCTCCCACTGTTCTACTAAGGAGTGGAATCTCCCACTGTTCTACTAAGGAGAGGAATCTCCCACTGTTCTACCAAGGAGTGGAATCTCCCACTGTTCTACTAAGGAGTGGAATCTCCCACTGTTCTACTAAGGAAAGGAATCTCCCACTGTCCTACTAAGGAGAGGAATCTCCCACTGTTCTACCAAGGAGAGGAATCTTCCACTGTTCTACTAAGGAGAGGAATCTCCCACTGTTCTACCAAGGAGTGGAATCTCCCATTGTTCTACTAAGGAGAGGAATCTCCCACTGTTCTCCAAAGGAGAGGAGTCTCCCACTGTTCTACTAAGGAGAGGAATCTCCCACTGTTCTACTAAGGAGAGGAATCTTCCACTGTTCTACTAAGGAGAGGAATCTCCCACTGTTCTACTAAGGAGAGGAATCTCCCACTGTTCTACTAAGGAGAGGAATCTCCCACTGTTCTACTAAGGAGTAGAATCTTCCACTGTTCTACTAAGGAGAGGAATCTCCCAATGTTCCGCTTAGGAGTGGAATCTCCAACTGGAGAGGAATCTCCCACTGTTCTACTAAGGAGAGGAATCTCCCACTGTTCTACTAAGGAGTGGAATCTCCCACTGTTCTACTAAGGAGAGGAATCTTCCACTGTTCTACTAAGGAGAGGAATCTCCCAATGTTCCGCTTAGGAGTGGAATCTCCAACTGGAGAGGAATCTCCCACTGTTCTACTAAGGAGAGGAATCTCCCACTGTTCTACTAAGGAGTGGAATCTCCCACTGTTCTACTAAGGAGAGGAATCTCCCACTGTTCTACTAAGGAGAGGAATCTCCCACTGTTCTACTAAGGAGAGGAATCTCCCACTGTTCTACTAAGGAGTGGAATCTCCCACTGTTCTACTAAGGAGAGGAATCTCCCACTGTTCTACCAAGGAGTGGAATCTCCCACTGTTCTACTAAGGAGTGGAATCTCCCACTGTTCTACTAAGGAGAGGAATCTCCCATTGTTCTACTAAGGAGAGGAATCTCCCACTGTTCTACTAAGGAGTGGAATCTCCCACTGTTCTACTAAGGAGTGGAATCTCCCACTGTTCTACTAAGGAGAGGAATCTCCCACTGTTCTACCAAGGAGTGGAATCTCCCACTGTTCTACTAAGGAGTGGAATCTCCCACTGTTCTACTAAGGAGAGGAATCTCCCATTGTTCTACTAAGGAGAGGAATCTCCCACTGTTCTACTAAGGAGTGGAATCTCCCACTGTTCTACTAAGGAGTGGAATCTCCCACTGTTCTACTAAGGAGAGGAATCTCCCACTGTTCTACCAAGGAGTGGAATCTCCCACTGTTCTACTAAGGAGTGGAATCTCCCACTGTTCTACTAAGGAAAGGAATCTCCCACTGTCCTACTAAGGAGAGGAATCTCCCACTGTTCTACTAAGGAGAGGAATCTCCCACTGTTCTACTAAGGAGAGGAATCTCCCACTGTTCTACCAAGGAGTGGAATCTCCCATTGTTCTACTAAGGAGTGGAATCTCCCACTGTTCTACTAAGGAGTGGAATCTCCCACTGTTCTACTAAGGAGAGGAATCTCCCATTGTTCTACTAAGGAGAGGAATCTCCCACTGTTCTACTAAGGAGTGGAATCTCCCACTGTTCTACTAAGGAGAGGAATCTCCCACTGTTCTACCAAGGAGTGGAATCTCCCACTGTTCTACTAAGGAGTGGAATCTCCCACTGTTCTACTAAGGAGAGGAATCTCCCACTGTCCTACTAAGGAGAGGAATCTCCCACTGTTCTACTAAGGAGAGGAATCTCCCACTGTTCTACTAAGGAGAGGAATCTCCCATTGTTCTACCAAGGAGTGGAATCTCCCACTGTTCTACTAAGGAGAGGAATCTCCCACTGTTCTACTAAGGAGAGGAATCTCCCACTGTTCTACTAAGGAGAGGAATCTTCCACTGTTCTACTAAGGAGAGGAATCTCCCACTGTTCTACTAAGGAGTGGAATCTCCCACTGTTCTACTAAGGAGAGGAATCTCCCACTGTTCTACCAAGGAGAGGAATCTTCCACTGTTCTACTAAGGAGAGGAATCTCCCACTGTTCTACCAAGGAGTGGAATCTCCCATTGTTCTACTAAGGAGAGGAATCTCCCACTGTTCTCCAAAGGAGAGGAGTCTCCCACTGTTCTACTAAGGAGAGGAATCTCCCACTGTTCTACTAAGGAGAGGAATCTTCCACTGTTCTACTAAGGAGAGGAATCTCCCACTGTTCTACTAAGGAGAGGAATCTCCCACTGTTCTACTAAGGAGAGGAATCTCCCACTGTTCTACTAAGGAGTAGAATCTTCCACTGTTCTACTAAGGAGAGGAATCTCCCAATGTTCCGCTTAGGAGTGGAATCTCCAACTGGAGAGGAATCTCCCACTGTTCTACTAAGGAGTGGAATCTCCCACTGTCCTACTAAGGAGTGGAATCTCCCAATGTTCTACTAAAGAGTGGAATCTCCCAATGTTCTACTAAGGAGAGGAATCTTCCACTGTTCTACTAAGGAGTGGAATCTCCCACTGTTCTACTAAGGAGTGGAATCTCCCACTGTTCTACTAAGGAGAGGACTCTCCCACTGTTCTACTAAGGAGAGGAGTCTGCCACTGTTTACTAAGGAGAGGACTCTCCCACTGTGTTACTAAGGAGATGACTCTCCCACTGTCCTACTAAGGAGAGGAATCTCCCACTGTTCTACTAAGGAGAGGAATCTCCCACTGTTCTACCAAGGAGTGGAATCTCCCACTGTTCTACTAAGGAGTGGAATCTCCCACTGTTCTACCAAGGAGTGGAATCTCCCACTGTTCTACTAAGGAGTGGAATCTCCCACTGTTCTACTAAGGAGTTGAATCTTCAACTGTTCTACTAAGAAGTGGAATCTCCCACTGTTCTACTAAGGAGTGGAATCTCCCACTGTTCTACTAAGGAGAGGAATCTCCCACTGTTCTACTAAGGAGTGGAATCTCCCATTGTTCTACTAAGGAGAGGAATCTCCCACTGTTCTACTAAGGAGAGGAATCTCCCACTGTTCTACTAAGGAGTGGAATCTCCCACTGTTCTACTAAGGAGAGGAATCTCCCACTGTTCTACTAAGGAGAGGAATCTCCCACTGTTCTACTAAGGAGAGGAATCTCCCACTGTTCTACTAAGGAGTGGAATCTCCCACTGTTCTACTAAGGAGAGGAATCTCCCACTGTTCTACCAAGGAGTGGAATCTCCCACTGTTCTACTAAGGAGTGGAATCTCCCACTGTTCTACTAAGGAGAGGAATCTCCCATTGTTCTACTAAGGAGAGGAATCTCCCACTGTTCTACTAAGGAGTGGAATCTCCCACTGTTCTACTAAGGAGTGGAATCTCCCACTGTTCTACTAAGGAGAGGAATCTCCCACTGTTCTACCAAGGAGTGGAATCTCCCACTGTTCTACTAAGGAGTGGAATCTCCCACTGTTCTACTAAGGAAAGGAATCTCCCACTGTCCTACTAAGGAGTGGAATCTCCCACTGTTCTACTAAGGAGAGGAATCTCCCATTGTTCTACTAAGGAGAGGAATCTCCCACTGTTCTACTAAGGAGTGGAATCTCCCACTGTTCTACTAAGGAGTGGAATCTCCCACTGTTCTACTAAGGAGAGGAATCTCCCACTGTTCTACCAAGGAGTGGAATCTCCCATTGTTCTACTAAGGAGTGGAATCTCCCACTGTTCTACTAAGGAGTGGAATCTCCCACTGTTCTACTAAGGAGAGGAATCTCCCATTGTTCTACTAAGGAGAGGAATCTCCCACTGTTCTACTAAGGAGTGGAATCTCCCACTGTTCTACTAAGGAGAGGAATCTCCCACTGTTCTACCAAGGAGTGGAATCTCCCACTGTTCTACTAAGGAGTGGAATCTCCCACTGTTCTACTAAGGAGAGGAATCTCCCACTGTCCTACTAAGGAGAGGAATCTCCCACTGTTCTACTAAGGAGAGGAATCTCCCACTGTTCTACTAAGGAGAGGAATCTCCCATTGTTCTACCAAGGAGTGGAATCTCCCACTGTTCTACTAAGGAGAGGAATCTCCCACTGTTCTACTAAGGAGAGGAATCTCCCACTGTTCTACTAAGGAGAGGAATCTTCCACTGTTCTACTAAGGAGAGGAATCTCCCACTGTTCTACTAAGGAGTGGAATCTCCCACTGTTCTACTAAGGAGAGGAATCTCCCACTGTTCTACCAAGGAGAGGAATCTTCCACTGTTCTACTAAGGAGAGGAATCTCCCACTGTTCTACCAAGGAGTGGAATCTCCCATTGTTCTACTAAGGAGAGGAATCTCCCACTGTTCTCCAAAGGAGAGGAGTCTCCCACTGTTCTACTAAGGAGAGGAATCTCCCACTGTTCTACTAAGGAGAGGAATCTTCCACTGTTCTACTAAGGAGAGGAATCTCCCACTGTTCTACTAAGGAGAGGAATCTCCCACTGTTCTACTAAGGAGAGGAATCTCCCACTGTTCTACTAAGGAGTAGAATCTTCCACTGTTCTACTAAGGAGAGGAATCTCCCAATGTTCCGCTTAGGAGTGGAATCTCCAACTGGAGAGGAATCTCCCACTGTTCTACTAAGGAGAGGAATCTCCCACTGTTCTACTAAGGAGTGGAATCTCCCACTGTTCTACTAAGGAGAGGAATCTCCCACTGTTCTACTAAGGAGAGGAATCTCCCACTGTTCTACTAAGGAGAGGAATCTCCCACTGTTCTACTAAGGAGTGGAATCTCCCACTGTTCTACTAAGGAGAGGAATCTCCCACTGTTCTACTAAGGAGTGGAATCTCCCACTGTTCTACTAAGGAGAGGAATCTCCCATTGTTCTACTAAGGAGAGGAATCTCCCACTGTTCTACTAAGGAGTGGAATCTCCCACTGTTCTACTAAGGAGTGGAATCTCCCACTGTTCTACTAAGGAGAGGAATCTCCCACTGTTCTACCAAGGAGTGGAATCTCCCACTGTTCTACTAAGGAGTGGAATCTCCCACTGTTCTACTAAGGAGAGGAATCTCCCATTGTTCTACTAAGGAGAGGAATCTCCCACTGTTCTACTAAGGAGTGGAATCTCCCACTGTTCTACTAAGGAGTGGAATCTCCCACTGTTCTACTAAGGAGAGGAATCTCCCACTGTTCTACCAAGGAGTGGAATCTCCCACTGTTCTACTAAGGAGTGGAATCTCCCACTGTTCTACTAAGGAAAGGAATCTCCCACTGTCCTACTAAGGAGAGGAATCTCCCACTGTTCTACTAAGGAGAGGAATCTCCCACTGTTCTACTAAGGAGAGGAATCTCCCACTGTTCTACCAAGGAGTGGAATCTCCCATTGTTCTACTAAGGAGTGGAATCTCCCACTGTTCTACTAAGGAGTGGAATCTCCCACTGTTCTACTAAGGAGAGGAATCTCCCATTGTTCTACTAAGGAGAGGAATCTCCCACTGTTCTACTAAGGAGTGGAATCTCCCACTGTTCTACTAAGGAGAGGAATCTCCCACTGTTCTACCAAGGAGTGGAATCTCCCACTGTTCTACTAAGGAGTGGAATCTCCCACTGTTCTACTAAGGAGAGGAATCTCCCACTGTCCTACTAAGGAGAGGAATCTCCCACTGTTCTACTAAGGAGAGGAATCTCCCACTGTTCTACTAAGGAGAGGAATCTCCCATTGTTCTACCAAGGAGTGGAATCTCCCACTGTTCTACTAAGGAGAGGAATCTCCCACTGTTCTACTAAGGAGAGGAATCTCCCACTGTTCTACTAAGGAGAGGAATCTTCCACTGTTCTACTAAGGAGAGGAATCTCCCACTGTTCTACTAAGGAGTGGAATCTCCCACTGTTCTACTAAGGAGAGGAATCTCCCACTGTTCTACCAAGGAGAGGAATCTTCCACTGTTCTACTAAGGAGAGGAATCTCCCACTGTTCTACCAAGGAGTGGAATCTCCCATTGTTCTACTAAGGAGAGGAATCTCCCACTGTTCTCCAAAGGAGAGGAGTCTCCCACTGTTCTACTAAGGAGAGGAATCTCCCACTGTTCTACTAAGGAGAGGAATCTTCCACTGTTCTACTAAGGAGAGGAATCTCCCACTGTTCTACTAAGGAGAGGAATCTCCCACTGTTCTACTAAGGAGAGGAATCTCCCACTGTTCTACTAAGGAGTAGAATCTTCCACTGTTCTACTAAGGAGAGGAATCTCCCAATGTTCCGCTTAGGAGTGGAATCTCCAACTGGAGAGGAATCTCCCACTGTTCTACTAAGGAGTGGAATCTCCCACTGTCCTACTAAGGAGTGGAATCTCCCAATGTTCTACTAAAGAGTGGAATCTCCCAATGTTCTACTAAGGAGAGGAATCTTCCACTGTTCTACTAAGGAGTGGAATCTCCCACTGTTCTACTAAGGAGTGGAATCTCCCACTGTTCTACTAAGGAGAGGACTCTCCCACTGTTCTACTAAGGAGAGGAGTCTGCCACTGTTTACTAAGGAGAGGACTCTCCCACTGTGTTACTAAGGAGATGACTCTCCCACTGTCCTACTAAGGAGAGGAATCTCCCACTGTTCTACTAAGGAGAGGAATCTCCCACTGTTCTACCAAGGAGTGGAATCTCCCACTGTTCTACTAAGGAGTGGAATCTCCCACTGTTCTACCAAGGAGTGGAATCTCCCACTGTTCTACTAAGGAGTGGAATCTCCCACTGTTCTACTAAGGAGTGGAATCCCTGCCCCTCTTTTTTTTTCTTTTCTTCTACCATTTGGTCTTTTACTACACCCCTCTCCCCTTACTTTTGGATCACATGTATTAGTACTCGCTCTTATTATATACAGGCTTGTTGAATGCAGCTAAGTCTTATAGATGAAACGCGTCAGGTGTATATGGTATATATGTTGCTGAAGAAGTTAGCGGTCTCAACCTTTTTGTTGTGTGGAGATAAAGTGCTCACTTATAAGTAGTGGTATCTCGCCTATTCCTGCTAAGTAGCTGTATCTCCCTCGGTCCTACAAAGCAGTGGATCTATTAAGTAATTGGAACTTATGCTAAGTAGTTAGATTTCCCTCAGTCCAGCTCAGACTTTATTTATAAATGAGGCGGTAAATAGATTAAATCCACTCTGTCTTTAGGGATAATCTGCACCAGCATCTGCTAGAATCTGTCTGCAGGGAGACTTATTCTGGATGTATAATAACGTGATCTGTTGGGATCATTTTCACTGCTGTCCAAAATAATCCAAACTGTATCAGCAAAGCAGAATAAATGAAATAATATTAAACTCATCACACCTTGTAAAGTTCCTAATTATCCGCTGCTAATAATAATATAACGTGGTTCATTAACCGGCCGTGAGCGGCATCCATCACTCCCATCATTTTAAGTGAAGAGGTTAATTATCCTAAGATTATCATTACGATGCTTAATGTAAAGTAACCTGTATCAGATTAAGGTAATTATTTTTTAATCTCTTCTTCAAACTGAAATCACTCTTCAGGGTCTAATTTCTTCTACCAAAGTCTTTGTGACCTTATTGGATATTGGGTCTCCAGATACTCTGTGTATATTGGTTTGTCATACACTCAGATCACCCCGGTGTGGACCCAATATACACCAGATTCATCTGAGGGGAAGCAAGGCTTGATAACCCAAGAGCTAGCAGCTTGGACATCTGATACAGGTTGCTAAGCTTAGGGAGATCTTTCTGACTCAATAAGACAGAGATACCTGTTTCCCTTGAGTGGATTTAAAGTATGAGAGCAGCTACCAGAAGACCAAGATCTGGATCCTCAGCACAACAGAACAAGATAAAGAGAAAGATAGGTGGGAGCACTTTTTAGGATAGATTATCCTCAAATATTGTTGGGGTGAAAAATGGCAGGGGACTCAGAAGGAAATCCCCACAAACACCATCCAACTCAAAGGAGAAATCGAATTTGTAGAATCTAAGAAAACACACTAAAAAAACCAATACTAAAATGTGCGACCCCTGATATCTTTACACAATTCCGCACCTGGACCAATAAGTCTAAAACAAATCCAATTCCAATCCATTCACCATTTGATACCAACACCCCACCTTAGAGCACCCTTTTCCTTTCTGGACACTCACTCTAGTCTTCTGCCAACGATGAACGGAACTCGTAATCTAGAGCACACTACACAACACAAACATAATGACATAAAAATACTGGGCAAGACAAATACTTCCTATTCATTTCCAACACCAATCCATGCATAGTTCCAATTATTAAAGTTTTTTGTGTAATAATGTTTAATAGATTTAGATCTCAGGATATTGTTTGTTTTTTACATACTTTCAAACCTGCTTATATACAGCCACCACTAAAACTAGCCACTGATACAACCCATCCATCAAGGATACTAATGACTTACTGACCACCTTCCCACCCCTCCTTCCTCCCCACACGAGCACTCCTTTACCTTCCTCCACCCCCCCCTACACGTTTACTCCATTATTTTTAAGCCAAGTTCAACACTAAAGGTGACCACTCTCATATTAATACAAGCAATACAGTTTGAAGGACTTAAGTAGCACCAAATGTGTGAAACCTCTAATCCAGAGAGTAATCACAACACCTATTCTTTTTATTGGACTACCTGTACTCTCCTTCATTTTTACTTTTTTTTTTTTTTTTATGATCCTGTTCTGTGAATGTACCATTTCATCAAAAATACAACTTTTGAAAAGTGATATATATATATATATATATATATATATGTTGAAATTGTTTAGATATCAATAATATAAATAAACCTTTACAAATCTAAAAGTACAATACACAAAGTACAAACATCAAATTATAAGAACATCACATGTAGACCCATATATACCAAGGTTAAGGAAAAATGCATTTTGGTAAACAGTCTAGGAAAGCCTATTCCATTAGATACCCATTTTGATGTCTCATTTCTTGTTTTAGAAGAGTTTTAGCGCTTATGTAGGCAGGGATAGTGCTAGGAACTTGTGGCAAGCTTATAATATCATGGCCATTAGGTGTAACTAAACCCTCACCATTTATCATCTTAGAGCTTTTTTCAGCTCTGCTACTTTGGCCTTCATTTTGCAATTCCCCTTTGACTATCCTGCAATTCTCTCATGAATAAAGCCACACTGTTATCATTATATGTACAGGTTAGATACAGGTATGGGAAGAGAGTAGCATGTATAATATGTATCTTAGTAATAGGTGCAAGCCCAGAGTCCTTAGTTTGACATGATGCTGTATTGGAGATCCAGTAAAGTGACCTTTACTATGGCCAGACAGGGAGGAATATACCTGGGTGAGAAGCAGAGATTCTAACATCTCTACCAATGAACCATGTGTGAAAGTACGGGCTTCATTGCAGGGGAATGAGTAAGAAATGCCGAACCGAAGGCCTAAGTAACAGTGCTGACAAAATGATTCTGTTCACATTCTTGCCTCTTGCTTATCCCTTTGTTCACACAGTTAGAAATATTAGAGATGGGCACTGTTTGATTTCTGCTGACCTCTGCCTTAGGGCTCTAATCATGGAAGAGGGAACTGCAGGGAACTGATAAGGGAATTTCAGTTGTAAGGCCAAAGTAGCTGAGTTTGAAACATTCTCCTATTCAGCTATTCTTTACACTCTGTTATTTTGGCCTTAATGTTGCCATTGCCTTCTCAATCCCCTGCAGTTCTCCCTATAGAGTGAATGGCAGGGAATCTACAATCGTGTTGAAAAATAGACCGTAATAGCTGATTTTGAAGTACGGCTCAGAAATAACTAGTGGACTCCAAATACATGTGGCATTAATGAATAAAAGTAGTACTACTCCCCCACAAAAATACAGCTTCCCAAAGAGTACTCCTCAAATGCAAGGAACAAACAGAAAGGAGCGCAGGTACAAGGAAGGAGGAAAAAACAAATATAGTGTAATACAATAAACTCAACATGGGATATGGGATAAACTCCCATCCTGTGTTCATTGTACTACACTATATTTGTTTGTTTTTTCTCCTTTTTTGTGTTCATTGTATTACACTATATTTGTGTTCATTGTATTACATTGTGTTCATTGTATTACACTATATTTGTGTTTTTTTTCTCCTTCCTTGTACCTGCGCTCCTTTCTGTTTGTTCCTTGCATTTGAAGTATAGCTTCATGGGATACAAAAATATTCCAATTCCCTTCTCAATTTGCTAGAAATTCCCTCTTTCATAAAGCCCGAAGGCACACGGCAGAGTTCAGCAGAGAAACAATACTTCTCATGTCTAATAATTCTGAATGTGTGAAAAATAATTAAAACGTAAGCAAGAGGCAAGAATATTAAAGGAAAGAGATCCACGTTTCTAATACAATACATGCTGCAGGCTGAATTTATTGAATATCATGTAGCTATCCTTATTAGAATTGCACTGTTTAGACTCCTATTATTTCAGATTTTGTTTCAGTATTTTATATTATAAAGTCTATTCAATAAACAGAGAATTGTAAAGGATTTAAATGAGAATTTCAAACTTTAGGCCAATGTAGCTGATTTGGAAAACAATTTCCCAACTGAATGGGAGAATTTCTCCAGCTCGGCTCTTTTGGCCTTGTCTCGATTCCCTGAGTAGACCCTTCTGACATCATGTGTTTATTTATTTTAGAAAGTTTGTTGCACAGTCATCCTTTGAAGCCATACCTGAGGAGAATCGTTATCCGAAAATAAACTTTACAAAGAAGCAGCTTTCAGACCCCGGAGGCTGTGATTAGTTCCAGTGCCAGTTTAATGTGTGTGATGCCAGACATTGTCACAGCAAGGTATTATATTTGGATGTGTTTACCTGGGATGCAGGGAATGGCATACATTTAGCAAATAAATATTTACACCAAATACAGCATGCTGAATCAAAATATGTTTTGCTTGTTGATGTGTTCATTTATAGGCATAACAAATAAAACGTAGAAAGCTGTGATCCCGCACAATCTGTCACAAAAGACATTTTCTGAAACTAAAAGGTTGGACTCAAGGTTTCGGCCACAAATTCTGGCTCCAAAATTATCATGAAAATACTCCAGAGTTCAGATCACCAAAATAGTATCCTCTATCCTCCCCATAGACTGTTATGGGAATGATAGAGTCTCATGTCATGAGGACTTTGACTATAGAGAAAAAAGTCCCCCCAAAAAACAAACAAACAAACAAACAACAAATATTTTGCCCTGGGGCACCTATATTATTAAGTATCCCTGGGGCACCTATAATATTAAGTAGCCCTGGCCCACCCTAATAATAAATGGGGCTGGGAGCTGGGCAAATGCTCCCTGCCTTTGATATACTACATTGGGGGCCAGGGCTATTTGCCCTGCCTTTCCCCTTATAATAAACTGGGCTGGGAGTCACCAAGATGGAATACCAGGAACAGCCTGCAATAGGACTTTAATGTCCTAGATCCTGGACAACCTTTATGTAGAGTACTGGAATAAGAGCTGGAATAAGAGCTCTGAGTGAGGAGAGTCTACTCAAATCTTACCTGCAGAAAAAAAAAAACATATTCCTGGAAAAATTGGAGCTGCAAAATGTGACCTTAATTCAACCTCAGTTATCAGAATGGCACGATAATTCAGGCTACTCAGAGATTACCAAAGTAATCCCAAATTGCCACGAATATATAATTAATAGGCTACCATGGGGCCATGGGTTGCCCCGCCACCTTGAACAGGTAGGGGGGTCGATTCACAGAAAAGATGAAACCTGTGGGGAAAAAATCCCTTGCAGAATTAAAAAAAAAAATACCTTTCATTAGCAAACCTCAATGCCCTGGATCCTCATCTTCGGCCCAGAGAAAAGGTGCCTAAAAAAATGAAAATTAATCCACTTACTCTAATTAAAAATCATGCAAAAAAGAAACCCCCCAATCCTTTCATTAAGAATCTGTTCTCAGCATGGAATGGATATAAAATTAAAACAGGGCTGCAATTTCATTCTGCATTCCCTGCTGTGAGCAGATGCTTAGAGATAGGACTTTGGTGTTTTTTATTACAATAGGTGGATTACTTTTTATTTTTGGATGGACCCTTCTTCCTGGGCCAAAAATGAGGATCCAGGTTGTCGTGGATCATCGCTGGACTTTAATGAAAGGTATTGTCAGGGTTTCTCGGCTGATTTTTTAAAAAGAAACCCTTTCCTTCAGTGAATAAACCAGCTGGTATTAACGAGCAGAGCTTTTCAACACGTGGCTGTTATTAGCCAGCCCCTTTGATTCCTGGGATTTCTGTGTTCCTGACTTGGCTCGGCTGACTTCTCCTCTGGTTCTTGATTCCTGGCTTTGTTCTTGACTGCATTGATCTCCATTCTCCTGACCCTGGCTTGCTTCCTGGATATGGACTATTTTTCAATTTTTCTTTTTATTATTAATAAAGGTATTTTTAGCATCTTACTTTCTGTCTCTGTCTGGTCCCTGGTCCCTAACAGGTATTTTGTTTCTTCCACTGGGCTCCCTTTGTTTCCCTAAGGGGTGGGCAGTGAAAATCATGGCGCACAATGGGTATTTTCTTTCTTCTTCACATGTTTCATCTTTTTTTTTAATCATCACCCCTGTCTAGTGAAGGTAGAGAGGTGGGGGAATTAAGGTAATTAATGATATTTTGTTAAATTGAATTTATTTTTATTGGGCCACTGAGAAACCTTTGGGCAACCCGTGGACCCATGGGGGCCTATTATTTATATTATATTAGGAACCAAGAGCAATTTGGTCAACCAGGGAGCACTATACTATACTATACTATGTCTGTGACCTTGTGACTGTGTGTGTCTGTGTGTGACACTGTATCTATGTATCGGACTGTGTATACACGCCTGTGTGTTTAATCTCATTTGTGACATAATGTTTCTCTGAATGGCTGAAATACCGTATTTGCTCGATTATAAGACGAGGTTTTTTTCAGAGCAAATGTCTTATAATCGAGGTCTCTTATAATCTGACCTCAAATTGAGGTCAGATTATAAGACATGGATCCAGGTCCCCAGCAGAGCTGCAGGGGACCTGGATCCCCCTCTCTAGCAGCAGGGGATGTCTGCGCAACGAGGGCAGACTCCCCTGCTTCCGCCCGGCACGACCGCCGGGGCTTCTGTGAAGAAGCCGGGTACTTCCGCTTTCGTCACAGAAGTCCCGGCGAGCGTGCCGGGCGGCAGCAGGGGAGGTCTGCGCTCATCGCGCAGACTTCCTCTGCTGCCCCAGTAGGCACCAGGGACAATCGGGCAGCTGGGGGATGTCTGCACGATACGTGCAGACATCCTCCATGCTGCCCGACACGGCAGACTATTATGATGGACAGCTGTCCGTCATAATAGACTGCCGTGTCGGGCAGCATGGAGGATGTCTGCAAGTATCGTGCAGACAACCCCCAGCTGCCCCCCACTAGCCACCAGGTATTGAGGTACAGGTAAGGGGGGGGGACAGAGAGACAGAGGGAGGGAGGGAGGGAGGGGGGCAGAGAGACAGGGGGAGGGAGTGAGGGAGGGGGGCAGAGAGACAGGGGGAGGGAGTGAGGGAGGGGGGCAGAGAGACAGGGGGGACAGAGCAGGAAGGGGTGGAGAGACAGAGGAAGGGGGGCAGAGAGAAACATGTGGGGGGAAGAGACAGGTGAGGGGGGAGTGGGGAGTGAGACAAAGCTGGGGGCAAGGGAAAGAGAGAGGCAGCATTGGCACATAAAAAAAAATAAACACAAGAAATGCATTTTTTTTTAAATAATATTTTATTAAAAAAGCAATTTACATGTGAATATATACAAGTTTACCTTTTTTCCTATAGGGTAGTCTTATATTCAGGCTTTTATTTTTTTTCCTAAAGGAATATCCAAAGTTTGGGGGGTCGTCTTATAATCAGGGTCGTCTTATAATCGAGCAAATACGGTAAAATGTCTGCATCTGAACTGTGGTAAATGGTATACTGTGCACAAATAGATAAATTAAATATATTTTTACAGTTTATTAGTTTGCATTCTCCCTTCTTACTTAAATTGTGTGGCCATTTGCTCAAGGCAAAAAGTCACCCCACAAATAAACACTAAAGGAAACATAACAAAAGAAGAGATCAAACAAAGAGTACAACAGATCAACGTGTCAGTGTCTGTAGTGAATGTTAATACTGCATTAAATGCAGCCATCTTACTTAGAATCTTGGATTTTCCATTGTCTAACCCAAGACCCACGATTCTACACAACATGTCTGCCCCCTGATGAAGCCACATGGAGCAGGAGGACTCATCACAGTATTTTTATTAGTATTCTTTCATAAAAGCATTTCTATTTAAAATGCTTATACCTCATGCAATCTTTCCATGAAACATAATTTTTTTTTTGGTTTTTTTTGTTGCAATCTTTAATTTTGTAAATAGAAACGTTTGCTTATCTGGCTTTATTGTGGGTGAAGCTGTGAATTATGAAATTATAAAACACATTTCATTTAGAATAAATCACATTATTGATTAACCTCTGCTTCCTTAGAGGGTTAACAAGGGTTAACAAGGGTTAAGTAACCCTGATGTGAATCTTTATATGGGGTTTAGTGTCAGCGGTGTGGGGGTCTTCTACATTAGAAGGAGTTGGGTCTTCTACATTAGAAGCTCGAGTGAGTTAAATATGTTTACTGGTTCTTTAATGCTGTAGAGAAGCCAAATGCGTTGGTTTAAATAACTGGATATTATGTGGCCAAAGAGTTTTATAGGGAATACTTTGTCTCACAATTATTACATTAATGATCCACTGGAGATGTTAACCAATAACAAGCTATTTTTATCCCCTTTGATTTAGATGGTCAGCACTGAGACCGGACTGTTCATATAATATGAGATTAATCAGGGACTATACCTCCCAGCCGTGCTGGTTTCCCATGAGTGGCTTATGCAGGAAAAATGTTATGAAGCTGAATTATAAAATTAGAAGTGCAGTATGAATTTGGATCGGGTATTAAATGCCCCCATGCTCTTTGAGGATTGAGCTACCTCCCCCCCCCCCCCCCCCTGAACTTCCTATCAGAGTATTCCTTGTCTCACCAGAGTGACCTTCCATTCAAACCTCCTTCTGCCATAAGCTGTGACAATACACAATACCTGTAAACCAACGAAAGAAGGAGCAAACCAGCAAAAATAAATACCCTTTGAGTGCCATGAGGGTGGGCAGTGAAATGTTATTTTGTTATTTTATTTGTTACTTTTCTGTTCATTTAGTCAGCTATTGACTGGCAAATAGATCTCCCTGAAACGAGGCTATCTTAGGGAGGAATCCCAGCCCGACTTCCCTGAACTGAGTATGGTTCAACATCCAGATTTTGGGTCTAAATCAGCCTTACCGAGTTTGCGTATTATGGATTTCTCTGCAATTCGGCTACAAACACTGATCTGACCCCATTTCAAACCCGGCCACTCTTTATTGGATTGACCCTAAGGCAGGGAGAGGGGCATTTTTCAGAATTCCCAGGTGTAACAGATACAAAGCATACATGGGTGCATTGGATGCCGGGTAACTTCTCCTGGAGACAAATATCACAAATTTAAACCATTTACATTAAAGAACCCTTAGTTTTTTGCACTTTACCCCCATGTATTCTGTGCCGTAGACTCAATTCCTAGTGGGAAAAACACAAAACGAAAGGACAGAGGAGTCCGGGACATTACTACATATATTTTTTATTTAATAGACAATGTAAATGTGACCTTGTTACACATGAGAGAGTTCTTGGTGAACACACCATTTATCACAGGCACAATGTCATATCAATGGTACAGGGAGTGTAAATAGAAAGTCTCACATTCCCCCATGTCTGTTGTATGAGGATAACAAAGTCACCACACAGCTATTTGCACCTTGGGTAACAGAATAATCACAATGTAATGGTACTTTTTTTGTTAATTACTAGTTTATTCCAATATAGCAGTAATTTACAGTGAGCGGAAGGAGCTCGTACCGTATAATACTGACATAGGACAGGGAGGAATGGGTTAGTGTAGCTGCAGGGATGCTGGGTCATATCCTAGGAAGGTATCTGGTGTCTCTCTATGGCTACCAGTCCCATACACCGGTGATGTCATAAGCAGTAGACGCCACAGACACATGTAAATCCCAATTTTCTCCTAATTGTGTCATTTACTTTTGCAATTTTTCCAGTATAGATCATTTTCAATCAGTTTTTATCCTCTATATTCCCAGTAAAACAAGGTTTAGGTGACACAGTCTCTTTAAGGCCAGATTACCCACGTTGGAAAAAAAATCTCCCATTGAGAGAGAATGCGGAGAGTTTTTCCAACGTTGCTACTTTTGCCTTCATTTTGAAATTTCCTTCTCAATTCCCTGCTGTTCTCTCTTTTATGAATAAAACATTTGTTGTCCATTGTTTCTAACTCTCCCAGTGTTCGTAATACAGTGTTCTGTTAATCCCGGGAAGGTTGAACCCAGGCTTACTTTTCTTCAGGTGAGTGTGTGTCCTTTACTTGCTTGCAGGGAAGATTTCTGTACAGATTATTCTCCTGTCTCCTTCAGACAGGATCTGCAGAGACAAATAGACCAACTGCATCTCTTGAAACTTCTCAATTTTTTTAAGAATAATTTGACCTGTTAAGCGAATAACATTGAACTGTGTAAATATTTTACTTAGCTGAGGGTGGAGAGATCAGGGTACAGCCACCTTAGGGATTTCTCTGCAGTGGTATATCCTACGGGGGACACCAATGAGATGGTGGGCTAAAGGTCTCTGTACTTTGCTCTAGGTCTCTGCACTTTGCTCTAGGTCTATGTACTTTGCTCTAGGTCTATGCACTTTGCTCTAGGTCTATGTACTTTGCTCTAGGTCTATGTACTTTGCTCTAGGTCTATGCACTTTGCTCTAGATCTATGCACTTTGCTCTAGGTCTATGTACTTTGCTCTAGGTCTATGTACTTTGCTCTAGGTCTATGCACTTTGCTCTAGATCTATGCACTTTGCTCTAGGTCTATGTACTTTGCTCTAGGTCTCTGTACTTTGCTCTAGGTCTCTGCACTTTGCTCTAGGTCTATGTACTTTGCTCTAGGTCTATGCACTTTGCTCTAGATCTATGCACTTTGCTCTAGGTCTCTGCACTTTGCTCTAGGTCTCTGTACTTTGCTCTAGGTCTCTGCATTTTGCTCTAGGTCTATGCACTTTGCTCTAGGTCTCTGCACTCTGTTCTAGGTCTATGTACTTTGCTCTAGGTCTCTGTACTTTGCTCTAGGTCTCTGTACTTTGCTCTAGGTCTCTGCATTTTGCTCTAGGTCTCTGCACCTTGCTCTAGGTCTCTGCACTCTGCTCTAGGTCTCTGCACTCTGCTCTAGGTCTATGTACTTTGCTCTACGTCTCTGCACTTTGCTCTAGGTTTCTGCACTTTGCTCTAGGTCTATGCACTTTGCTCTAGGTCTCTGTACTTTGCTCTAGGTCTCGGCACTTTGCTCTAGGTTTCTGCACTTTGCTCTAGGTCTCTGCACTTTGCTCTAGGTCTATGCACTTTGCTCTAGGTCTCTGCACTCTGCTCTAGGTCTATGTACTTTTCTCTAGGTCTCTGCACTTTGCTCTAGGTCTATGCACTTTGCTCTAGGTCTATGCACTTTGCTCTAGGTCTCGGCACTTTGCTCTAGGTCTCGGCACTTTGTCCCAGATTTCTCCAGCCATCAGGCATGAGTATCTTGGAGTAGGGTCAGTCACCAGCATTGTCCAGGATGGACATCCTTGTATGGATACTTTGACTGTCCCAGAATATATTCAGCCAAGCACAGCTGGAAATGCCCTACATTTTGAGCACAACCAATCTCACTCTGCAGTTGGCCATCATACGTGATCCGTTCTTTGATTAATTAGCTGGTTCCCCCCTAGATACTCATGCTTTCTGGATTCTGCAAGGAGCAGTTAAAAGTTATATGTATCTAGCAGACTGACTGTGATAGAACCCTCCATCAAGGGGGTTCTTGTAGAGACTAATGGCCAGCCTCCTCCCAGTAGACTATGGACCCTCTCTGTGTATGTACTGGGTTTGGGGGTACACACTTTGAAGGCACAAGCAGAACCCTATTTTCAGTTGGACTTCAAACACAGGCTCACTCAAGATGTCAGCCAGGGTCTTCGGATCGGTCAGCATTGAGCTTATTACTTGGAGGCAGAGGGTCTATACCTGCCTCCCTCTCCAGTGGTTAGAGGACCTGGCTTTGGTCTCAGTATGCTACCAGATGCCGCCCCTTCAGCCTCACTTTGAAAAGTCCCTCTACTGAGACCAGTATGCTGGGGGGGGGGAAGATATAGTCACTGACTAGACCCCTAATTCTAGGGGCTGCTCTAGGGGTCCATATCGTTACACTGACAACCTGTGCTGTACAACAGGTGGATAAAAACCCCTCACACGTGTACCCTGTACAGTCTGTAATCTGATATTTCTGAGTCAATAAAAAAATACATTGTAATAATTTCCTTTATCATCTCAATGTTGTTTTTACTATTAATGTGGAGAATTACAATGTGTCGTTATGTGGTTACTAGATGGACTTCAATAAAAACCTTAAAAAGAGTTTCTGCCATCTTACCCTGCATCGTGGGCAACAGACTGTACACAGCCCAGGCACCATGGCTAGCCAGAAAGGGGATAGGCGCATAGATCGCCATATCATTACGCTACCGGCAGTGCAATACACAAGGCTCTGCCGTAAGGCCTTTAGCGGCTCTGTCTCTGGCCGCTCACCGTCTGTTCTTATTTTCTGTTTACCTAAAACTAATAAAACAACATGTTCTCTTCTGTTACATTGTATCCAACATAAAAAAACAGCTACATTCCCGTCCTGCTCCATTATTCTTCTTTTCTGCAAAACAGTAAATTATTGCTGTTTTTTGTTTTTTTCCCTGGGATCAGATGGAAGAGAAATGTCAATCTGATAATGTGAATAATCTGCATGGCACAATATATTTACCTTGCACGCTCTAATATAGCACGGCTTCAACCGGCACCATGAAACTACCCTGCCAATTAAAATCTGAAACAGCACCGATGCTTTGTAGAGGTCGCAGCATACCGGAGGAATTGCCAAAAAGCTGCTAATACGGAAGATTCTGCTCAATTCTATCACGAGCTGCTCGTTATGTAAACGAGGATTAAAACAAAAAAAGTGAAATGTGTTTAATGGGGAAAAAAAAAAGAAAATCAAATGGAAATACAGGCAAGCAGAGCAGCCGAATGTTCAACCGCTAAAACATTTATTAGGGAATGATGGTTCTCATTTATTTAAGTGGATAAATATCTTTTATTAAAACGGTTTGTTTTTTTCCGAGTTTCACGGCAGTGCAGAAATCAAAGTGGCCCACGCTGCCAAGTCCACATGCTTGTTTAATATCACTACTTTTGTTCCATAATGAGATTTTAAATCGGTTTTAATAATTGGCTGCTGGATGGTGTTTCAGACTGACTCCCACCCCTGCTTGTGCGTATAACATATCAGAATATGGGAAATTACCTTTTAATGTATACCGCCAACCAGGAAAGCCGCAAATCAACTTGTATCCAGAGGAAAACTTCCGAATAAACAGAATAATGCTGGTAATATAAAAAACAATCCTCTTTACTGTTTCCCATAGACTGGTATGAAAGACAGAGCACTGAAGCAAGTGCTCAACGCGTTTCACAAACACTTTCAACCTCAACACTATTTCTACTGTGAGTTTTTAGAACTAAGCAATCATCCCTCACACTCTCACCTTATGAATGGCTGCCATTTGCTTGAATCTTTTTTTTGCCCAGTCAGTCTGCCGAAAGGTTAAGCATCATAGGAAGGGTTGTCCACATATGCGTTCACAGAGCAGGTTATTACCTATTTTTGGGCTCATTAGTGGTTAGGGGGATCGACTCAGTTCTGGTGGTCTCTGGCGTAATGGGCTAGAGTTGTTTTTTGGCCTGGGGTCAAGTGCAGCTAGACCCTGTTATAGTGATATCCCCTAAACACCATAAGGGTTATAACCCATATCCCATGGAGCATATATGTCCTGTCCCCTAAAAACTGCTGGGTTATAAAGGGCGATATTGCTGTTTCTATAGCAAAATCCTGCCTATCTCTCCAAGCCCCTCATTATTGTCACTGAATCTAGAAATTATAAAGTAAAACTGCAGGGGATCTATAAATTGGTTTAAATAAAAATAAGTGCATTTCAAATATACTAAACCACGTGTACAATATACAGAACTTACACTTCTGCCCCTTTAAACCAGTCACCCCCTCTTCACCCACTTTCTGCATTAGTCCCCCAGTTCAGCCAACCCCTCCACAGCATCCATGATACATCACTCAAGTGATACAGCATTCAAAGAAAAGACAGATGGTTTAATACTTTTTTATTTCTTTTTTTCATTGATCGGAGCCTGAGATGGGCCACAAGAGTTGGAAAACTTCAGTTTGTATAAAATGAAGTCTTGAGATTGCTGCTGGGGACAGCTCTGTGCTGTGTTTACAAATCCATGCTCTCTGGTTACTCCGTGAAGGTTACAATCCGAAACTAAGAAGCTTGTTTGCCAAGAACACTTTCATTTTTAAAGGTTCGATACAGTATTTTTGCCCTGCGGGTAACATAACATCTGAATACAGCGAATGAATCTGTCAGAGGCAGTTTCTCTGCAAACTCAGTGACTGAATGATTTGCAGTGACATCTTCCATCAAATTGCTAAACTTTATAGGAGAGAAATGTACTCGATAACTAAGGTGCTGAGAGATCTCCCATTTTTTAAACGTGTGACATATTTATTATAGTTTTTAAGAAAAACTGACTTTTTCTATAACATGATTTTTTTTTTGGGGTGGTGGTGGGTTAACCCCTTAGTGACATGACTTTTTTGTTCATGTCTTACCCTTGGTGACATGGGCTGTTTTTCACATGACTGCAGTGTTTGTGTTTAGCTGTAATTTTCTTCATTTTGGTCATTCACCGTACAAATGACATATTGTTTTTATCGCCATTAGAAGGGCTTTCTTAAATACCATTATTTCCAACATATTCTATCATTTATTGCAACAAATCATAAAATATGATGAAAACATTTTAAAATACGGACTTTTTCTAACTTTGTCCTGAAAAATGTTTTACACAATTACAAATTATAAAAAATACCCCATCTAAATAGTTTGAAAATGTTGTCCTGAATGTAGAAATATGCCATGTTTAGTTTTGTTATTCTTTTTTGCTAGTCTGTCTGTGTTTATATAAACAGCAACATAGGACAGGCACTAATCTCGCTGACCTCAGCTTTGGGGGACAGTCGGGTATTGGGTGTAATCTCTGTGGAAGGAGGGGTTGGGATCACTAAAGAAAACGTTTAGATATACAGATTGCAGTGCAAGAACTTAAAAAGTAGTTTTAGGTGAACATTTGTAAATTGCAGATGAACTGATTTTCATTGGTAAATGTGTAATTTGCATGTAGTATGAATGGATGTATGCCTAGTCTGAATGTTATATGCCCCCCAAAGTAGTTAAATATATATAATATAGAGAATGATAATTTAATAGTTACTCTCTCGTTTTCCTCTCTTATTGTTTTTTTTTGTTTGTTTGTTTTTTTTGTTTTTTGTTTTTTGTGTGTTGTTTTCTCTTCTACAGTATTGTAAATCTTATCTGTGTATTACCTATCTTTGTTGTATGTTGTTTGTAATTGAAAATAATAAATACATTATATATTGAAAAAAAAAAATGTGTAATTTGCATATCAAGCCACCAAGTGATAGTCATAAGCAGAAGACACAGACACATTTAAATCCTGTATTTCTCTTATGTTCAACATTTTTTGCAATTTGTATATATTTGCGCCCATGGCCATCCTTTTCCCCGACTGTCCGAATACCTTCTAACCTCCTCCCTATTGCCTACCTTTGTTGGCTTGGGGAAAGAGGTCCCCTGTGTAGGAGACGAATGTATGTGTCTTCTTAATAACAAACCATAGCTGCCAGCACTCTTGAATTTGCCTGAACGCTCCCGATTTTTGGGGTCCTGTCTCATAAAATGTTTGTTTGTATAAATACTGTCTGCGCAGAGTGTTTGTCACTGGTCTCAGGCAGCGTTGCGTGTAAAAGACATACACAACCTGAGCGCTGTGTAATAATATCCAGACAATTTTCTATCTGTACCACAATACTGCGGGGGTCCTGCAACGCCACATGATGTCAGAAGGTATCACATAACTTCTCCCCTTTTCATTGCCGGTGCTTGATAAATTAAGTTGGCAAGTGATATAAAACTAAGAGCCACGCTCTCTAATCGGAGACAATACATGCCATCGTTCCACATTCTATACCGGGGCGCAGGACAGTCGGCCGATAATCACGGGGTCCGCTGTACTGAATGTATATCCAATCCGTAGATGCAGATAATAAAATCTCCAGTCCGCTGGGTGTGCTGCCTAATCCAGAGCCCCCTGGGGGGCATCACTCGTTCTATATCTGGCCCTCACAGACACACACATGACATTTGGAAACTGCTGTACAAACCCATACAAGCAAATGCGCACAAATAACATTACATGTCCAAGTAATACAGGAGAATGTGCCAGTGTGTCCAGGAGAATGTCACAGAGCAGCCAAAGAAACATTAAGACTGCGGCATGAGAGGGTGACCTTTACCTGCTGCCCTAAACCACACATCTGCACGCTATGTGTGAGCTCAGTGTGCGCTAAGCTAGTCACAGGATCAAATAATACAACCCTGTCAAACGAAGCCACCAAACAGGTGCAAACGAGCTGCAAATACAGCATCTCGCACTAATAAAGCTGCCAACAAAGGAATACACATAATATAAATGAGGCACACTCTCAGCAGGGTTACCTTTCCAGCTCGGCTATTAATCCCAGATGTTTGCAGTTCACTTGCCAGTTCAGTTCTAGTGAATACACCGCAAAAAAAGAGGATCAGATTCATTGACAAGCACATTGACTATTTATTTTCAAAGGTTAAAAGGAGAAAAAAAAAAAGAGATTTGTCTGACGCGTGATAACAAGTAATTTTCTTGAGAAAACAAGTCACAAAAGAATGGAAAAAACATGCATTAAGTGTTATAGACTCATTGGTGTTGCTATAGCAACACACCTGCCTATCACTCCAAGCCCCTCCTCCTTAATGGAATGTCACTGGATTTAGAAGCCCCGCCTCTCTCTCAAGCCCCTCCTCATTGGAATGTCACTGAATTTGGAAGCCCCGCCTCTCTCTCCAAGCCCCTCCTCATTGGAATGTCACTGGATTTAGAAGCCCCGCCTCTCTCTCTCCAAGTTCCTCCTTATTGGAATGTCACTGAATTTAGAAGCCCCGCCTCTCTCTCCAAGCTCCTCCTTATTGGAATGTCACTGAATTTGGAAGCCCCGCCTCTCTCTCCAAGCTCCTCCTTATTGGAATGTCACTGAATTTAGAAGCCCCGCCTCTCTCCCCAAGCCCCTCCTTATTGGAATGTCACTGAATTTAGAAGCCCCGCCTCTCTCCCCAAGCCCCTCCTTATTGGAATGTCACTGAATTTAGAAGCCCCGCCTCTCTCTCCAAGCTCCTCCTTATTGGAATGTCACTGAATTTAGAAGCCCCGCCTCTCTCTCCAAGCCCCTCCTCATTGGAATGTCACTGGATTTAGAAGCCCCACCTCTCTCTCCAAGCTCCTCCTTAATGGAATGTCACTGAATTTAGAAGCCCCACCTCTCTCTCCAAGCTCCTCCTTAATGGAATGTCACTGAATTTAGAAGCCCCGCCTCTCTCTCCAAGCCCCTCCTTATTGGAATGTCACTGAATTTAGCAGCCCCGCCTCTCTCTCCAAGCCCCTCCTCATTGGAATGTCACTGAATTTAGAAGCCCCACCTCTATCTCCAAGCCCCTCCTTATTGGAATGTCACTGGATGTAGAAGCCCCACCTCTATCTCCTAGCCCCTCCTCATTGGAATGTCACTGAATTTAGAAGCCCCGCCTATCTCTCCAAGCCCCTCCTCCTTATTGGAATGTCACTGAATTTAGAAGCCCCGCCTCTCTCTCTCCAAGCTCCTCCTCATTGGAATGTCACTGGATTTAGAAGCCCCACCTCTCTCTCCAAGCCCCTCCTTATTGGAATGTCACTGGATGTAGAAGCCCCACCTCTATCTCCTAGCCCCTCCTCATTGGAATGTCACTGAATTTAGAAGCCCCGCCTATCTCTCCAAGCTCCTCCCCGTCTTTGTGGAATGTCACTGAATTTAGAAGTCCCGCTGAAATTATTTTCATCGTTAAATTACAGGAGAACTGGACATTTTTTACATTTTGAAATAAGTGCAGTTTACATACATTAAACCGTACTTTGTGTTAGCAGAATATCAAGAAAATTCATAAATGAAAAGAGAAAACATGATGTAATTGTGTCTGTGGAGTATTCCATTTATGACATCATCTGTGGCGTGTTAGGCAAATGAACTACTTTCAGTGGGCAACTTTTTTTTGCATATCTAGTCGCAAGTTGATGTCATCAGCAGGGCGACACCACAGACCCATTTAAAAAAATGTTCCCCTGTTGCACCGTATAAACAAGGTTGAAGTGAGTCTCTTTAATACATTTTATAACACTAATTTATATTCTTTTTTTGAACCCACAGTGGCTGTCGAGTCCTGCGGCCTCTAGCTAACCTATATATCAGGAGATCCGCTCTACTTATTTGCTGTAATTAAAGTTTGTAAACAGGAATCTTCACCACCAAGACGTAAAATCGGTAGAACAAGCCATCCGGGGCGAGAGGAAGACATGTAATGAACAACACGACCTAATTCATCATCAGTTTCTCCTGCGAGGACTGGCAGGGAGACCGCAGTGATTGATCAGGTCTTGGCCGATCACCCCAGGGATCTGTATAGAGGAACTGACGTGGACACAGAGACGAATATATCCAGGGACTGTTTCCCTCTGATTACCCCAGAAAACTGTGATCCGACGCCAAAGGAAGTTTCGGCAATTTCGGATAACGTCACACATGACTATTCAGGCCCGTGAATCTCCAGGCTGACGTGCCAACTGGCAGCGGGCATCTTTTATACTGTCAGCACAGCTCCTTCATCTTCCCTCAAACCAACAGAGACACTTGGATAAGTAAAGCAGCACACGATGTCAGGCAGAATCCAACAGACTGACTGAGAGAGTGAATGAGAAGGAACACAAGTGACTGTACCAGTAACAGGGAGAAGGGCTGGGGGAAGTAGGGGCAAGTCTATTTGATAAGGACTGAAAATGCCAGGTGGAAATATTAATCCCTTCCTGCCTGATGGCGTTTTTATCCTTAAGGACCAAAAACGCCCAAACTGCGTATTTTTTTGCTCCTGGGGCCGATCTCAGAGTGATAAGGAGCCAGGGACACATAGGCAGAGATCTGATAAGAGTCTTTTACGACCCTGTGAGCCCCTGCCAAAATTCTGCGAGACGTCATGTACTTCACCTGGAGGTCCGTGCGCGTTGCGGCATGGTAAAACGTAGCTCAGGTTGAGCGTCAGCTCCATTTTCCATGTCAGACAGAGACCACTCAAGGTGGCTTTATCTGAGAGGGGGAATCCGCGAGGAGCTATAGAAGTCAGGACACTCAATGTCGTCCTACAGGATTTTGGGCACTATAAATTTGGACGAATGTCCTACAAGCGGGAAGGGGCTAAAAACCATATGTGATAAGTTATTATAATGCTTTATTTATTTTCTGTGTATATGTGTTTCACCCACATAACAAGACTGTACAACAGGCCTTTCAACTATACCAACCGACTTTGAGTGGGATAGCCCTGCTTCGGTACGGCTGTCCATTGGTCCGAGTTCCTGGCTTGTGCTGCTCTGTCATGGGAATTTTTTGGGGGAGGGGCATCCTGATGGCGATTTATCACCAGAATGCAAACATCATCATCGGTAGAACCAAGGGTTTAATAAATCTGTGACCAGTGCTATTTCCCAAGTTATTTGGGTTGTTATTTGGGCAAGGTTTCTTGGTTTGTGTTGGTGGCTAGAGCTTTAAGCAGTCAAGAAATAAAGTCAGAAATAAGCATGCCTCTATATAAATGTGTAAATCTATATTATTATTCATTAAATCCTTGCAGAACCCGTTGGGATAGGTTCCTGGGGTGCGATAGAGTGTAAAGTGGGCGGGGTTACATATCATTACGTCACCCTACAATACTGAGCTCCAGCCCGATATATATACATGGTTCTGGAGCTCGCCATTTAGACTGTGTATATCATATAGATTAAATGCAATGCAATCTGCATATCTGGCAAAATCCCCGGAGAGACCTGAACATGACGGGATAGAACGTTAAGAAAACACTGAACTGTCCCAGAAAACTAGGATTGTTGGCAACTATGAATTCCTAAAAATTAGGGCTGGCTTCTAAATATCTGTCCAGCATTAAGTTTGATAATATTTGGAGATGCCTGTGAAAGCTTTATTCCAAATCCGTTCAGTCCCCTGTCTATGGGAGCATAAAAAAGGGGGTGGGTGCTACAATGCCCGAGAACAAACAGTACTGCAATAGTCTGTCCTGTAGGATAATACCTACTCGGGAGAGCAACTCCATTTTTTGCCTACTTACACCATTGCAGAGGAAACCACTCCATTAGCATATCAGACTGATCCCACCAATAAGGGCAGTCCAGACCCGAAATGCATGGCTAGTAGAGTTGAGCGGACACCTGGATGTTCGGGTTCGGCGGGTTCGGCCGGGTTCGGGATCGAACTTGACCCCGAACTTGACCCCGAACCAGAACCCCATTGAAGTCAATGGGGACCCGAACTTTTGGCCACTATAATGCCTCTAAAAAGTCCTGGAAAGGGCTAGAGGGCTGCAAAATGAAGTAAAATGTGGGTGAGTGTCCCCATTCATACAAATAGGTCAATTGACCTATTCGTATGAATGGGGACTCTATTTCGGTTGATAGAAAGCCAATAGCCATGTAATGCTATTGGCTTTCAACGTACGTCTGTGGTTTGCTGTGTTCCTCGTGTAGAGGGTACTAGCCATGCATTTCGGATCTGCACTGCCCTTATGGGTGGGATCAGTCTGATATGCTAATGGAGTGGTTTCCTCTGCAATGGTGTAAGCAGGCAAAAAATGGAGTTGCTCTCCCGAGTAGGTATTACACAACAGGACAGAATATTGCAGTACTGTTTGTTCTCGGGCATTGTCGCACCCACCCCCCTTTTTGTCTATGGGAGCATGCCTGCTATTACAAACTTTGGAGCAGAGGGACAGTACAAACACCTTTTTATTTCTATGTTTAATGCTCAGTTAGTACTCAACGGGTTAAGATAAAGTCTAGATGTGGATAAAGCGTCACACAGCTGAGAAAAGATGGCACAGTTTGTTTATTCATCAACATCAGAGTTAACATGGTGTGAATGGGAAGAAAGGACCGAATGTGTCTGATAACAGACAGTGTGAAACACAAACATACCCAAGGGGATTTCATTCAGCAATAGAAACCTTCTGCTAATGATCCCGAGCTTTCAGGAGCATCACCCTCCCTCCGATCTGCACGTGTTATACTTATATCTGCTTAATTAAAATACTGTAACAATTCTAATTATCACAGGCCGAGCTATTGGCTCCATCTCCCCTTACCATTATATGCCATGTCTATGCAGGTAATAGTATAGGAATTTATATTTGAAGGCGTAATAACAAATAGGCCGGGGGCTTTATGGCCTATTTATCAATACATAGAATGTGTCGGCAGATAGGAACCAATGGGTCCATCTTGTCTGCCCAATTTTCTAAATACTTTAATTAGTCCCCAGTTCCCTGTCTTATATCTAGGATAGCCTCACACATGCTTAAACTCCTTCACTGTATTAACCTCTACCACTTCTACAGGAAGACTATTCCATGCATCCACTACCCTGTCAGTAAAGTAATACTTTCATTAGTCCCTGACCTTATCTTATATCTAGGATAGCCTTATACCTGCCCCACGCATGCTTAAACTCCTTCACTGTATTAACCTCTACCACTTCTGCTGGAAGACTATTCCATACATCCACTACCCTCTCAGTAATGTAATACTTTCATTAGTCCCTGGCCTTATCTTATATCTAGGATAGCCTTATACCTATCCCATGCATGCTTAAACTCCTTCAATTTATTAACCTCTACCACTTCTACTGGAAGACTATTCCATACATCCACTACCCTCTCAGTAAAGTAATACTTTCATTAGTCCCTGACCTTATCTTATATCTAGGATAGCCTTATACCTATCCCATGCATGCTTAAACTCCTTCATTGTATTAACCTCTACCATTTCTACTGGAAGACTATTCCATACATCCACTACCCTCTCAGTATAGTAATACTTTCATTAGTCCCTGGCCTTATCTTATATCTCGGATAGCCTTATACCTATCCCACGCATGCTTAAACTCCTTCACTGTATTAACCTCTACCACTTCTACTGGAAGACTATTCCATACATCCACTACCCTCTCAGTAATGTAATACTATCATTAGTCCCTGGCCTTATCTTATATCTAGGATAGCCTTATACCTATCCCATGCATGCTTAAACTCCTTCACTGTATTAACCTCTACCACTCCTACTGGAAGACTATTCCATGCACCCACTACCTTCTCAGAAAAGTAATACTTTTGCAATACTAGTGCAAGATAAACAACACTCACCCTAATTGCTGGCAGCAGGACCCACAGGAGCAGACATGACACGTTGAACTGGCATAGCTTGTTGGACCACAAGGTCACCTGCCCTCGGCACCACTGCAGCAGCAAGAGCATCGTTCGGATCCAGCACAGGAGGAATCTGGAATGAAGAAACAATTGAGGCAGTGTGACTCCCAGGACCACCAGCCGAAGGCCCAACCACAGACGCACCGGGAAGTGGCCCAGCTTGCAGGGGGGTTAACAGGCGGAACCTCATCCCCAGAGGACCCCCCAGAGGACAAAGAAAGGGACCCATCCAGCACCCGGATGCCCGGAGGCAAGCCCGAAGCCCTCCGTTTTTTGGCATGAGGCCCACTTACTGGTCTGCGTGCCCGTCTGCCACTCCTCCTCATGGAGGAGCGTGTGGCCGTGTCCCAAACCAGAATCACTGTCGTGGCTGCCTGAAGCCTCGTGGCAGCCCCGGAAGCCGAAGATCCTCCCCTTGGCGGACCTCCGTGTGGCGGAGCGTGTGCTCTGAGCAGCTCTAATGGAAGCCTGAGCAGAGCGAGGGATCTCGCGAGACACCACGGGAAGTAGCGGGAGTAGCGACGGCAATACTCACCTCGCTACCGGAGGCTCGACGTCTCGAGCGGGAGGGGGCACCTGCATCGGGGCTCAGGCAGGCGGGAGCTGTGCATTACAGATCCACGGTCCTCAGGAGCAGGAACCACCGCCAGGGCAGCTTACAACCGGGCCAGTTGTGACAGCAACTGCCTGCCACCATCCACCATCGCTTCAGCCCTCAGGGCATTCAGGATGCCGTCCACATCCATGCCCGAAGCCGTGGGCGACTACTGCAAAAGTAAGTAGAAAACACGATTTCAGCAAACTTTTCTGAGCGTTTCCTATGGATTTTAAAATGGCTGCTGGAAGGGGGAGGATGCCCAGGCTATATATACCACTATATCCCAGACCCGCACCTGCCCCAGACATGAGTCTGATTCACTCCCCCATCCTCATACATGTCCAGTCCACTAAGCTGCGCATCACTACCAGGATTCTTAACTTTGTATAACATTACTGTGAGTCTTATTGCTGTGGAGTCTGATACACTCACACACTGCAAATTGCTGTGAGTGTTATTGCTGTGGAGTCTGTGATACACTCACACACTGCACATTACTGTGAGTCTTATTGCTGTGGAGTCTGTGATACACTCACACACTGCACATTACTGGGAGTTTTATTGCTGTGGAGTCTGTGATACACTCACACATTGCACATTACTGTGAGGTTTATTGCTGTGGAGTCTGTGATACACTCACACACTGCACATTACTGGGAGTATTATTACTGTGGAGTCTGTGATACGCTGACACACTGCACATTACTGTGAGTTTTATTGCTGTGGAGTCTGTGATACACTCACACACTGCACATTACTGTGAGGTTTATTGCTGTGGAGTCTGTGATACACTCACACACTGCACATTACTGTGATACACTCACACACTGCACATTACTGTCAGTTTTATTACTGTGGAGTCTGTGATACACTCACACACTGCACATTACTGTGAGGTTTATTGCTGTGGAGTCTGTGATACACTCACACTCTGCACATTACTGTGATACACTCACACTCTGCACATTACTGTGAGTTTTATTGCTGTGGAGTCTGTGATACACTCACACTCTGCACATTACTGTGAGGTTTATTACTATGGAGTCTGTGATACACTCACACTCTGCACATTACTGTGATATACTCACACTCTGCACATTACTGTGAGTTTGATTGCTGTGGAGTCTGTGATATACTCACACTCTGCACATTACTGTGAGTGTTATTGCTGTAGTGTCTGTGATACACTCACACACCGCACATTACTGTGAGTTTTATTGCTGTGGGGTCTGTGATACACTCACACACCGCACATTACTGTGAGTTTTATTGTGGTGGAGTCTGTGATACACTCACACACTGCACATTACTGGGAGTTTTATTGTGGTGGAGTCTGTGATACACTCACACTCTGCACATTACTGTGAGGTTTATTACTATGGAGTCTGTGATACACTCACACGCTGCACATTACTGTGAGTTTTATTGCTGTGGAGTCTGTGATACACTCACACACTGTACATTACTGTGAGTTTTATTGCTGTGGAGTCTGTGATACACTCACACACCGCACATTACTGTGAGTTTTATTGCTGTGGAGTCTGTGATACACTCACACTCTGCACATTACTGTGAGGTTTATTACTATGGAGTCTGTGATACACTCACACACTGCACATTACTGTGAGGTTTATTACTATGGAGTCTGTGATACACTCACACACTGCACATTACTGTGAGGTTTATTACTATGGAGTCTGTGATACACTCACACACCGCACATTACTGTGAGTTTTATTGCTGTGGAGTCTGTGATACACTCACACGCTGCACATTACTGTGAGGCTTATTGCTGTGGAGTCTGTGATACACTCACACACTGCACATTACTGTGAGTTTTATTGCTGTGGGGTCTGTGATACACTCACACACTGCACATTACTGTGAGTTTTATTGCTGTGGAGTCTGTAATACACTCACACACTGCACATTACTGGGAGTTTTATTGCTGTGGAGTCTGTGATACACTCACACGCTGCACATTACTGGGAGTTTTATTGCTGTGGGGTCTGTGATACACTCACACACTGCACATTACTATGAGTTTTATTGCTGTGGAGTTTGTGATACACTCATACACTGCACATTACTGTGAGTTTTATGCTGTGGAGTCTGTGATACACTCACACACTGCACATTACTATGAGTTTTATTGCTGTGGAGTTTGTGATACACTCACACACTGCATATTACTATGAGTTTTATTGCTGTGGAGTCTGTGATACACTCACACACTGCACATTACTGTGAGTTTTATTGCTGTGGAGTCTGTGATACACTCACACGCTGCACATTACTGTGAGTTTTATTGCTGTGGAGTCTGTGATACACTCACACTCTGCACATTACTGTGAGTTTTATTGCTGTGGAGTCTGTGATACACTCACACTCTGCACATTACTGTGAGTTTTATTGCTGTGGAGTCTGTGATACACTCACACGCTGCACATTACTGTGATACACTCACACGCTGCACATTACTGTGAGATCAACATTTAAAGGATATTCTTGAACTTTGTTTTGAACATACACATTTTAGGTTATTAAGCTTCATGGAAAGAATATACAGAACCTTCCCCCGATTCACTGAATTGTCCCGTGACAATGTCTGTTACTGCTAAAACAAGTATTGGCCTGTTGGCTGGCTGAGCCTGATTCCATGGCATAATAGGGCCTCATACTTAATATAAATTAGAGTGTAGGTTTTCTCTGTCTCCTTGCCCTAACTGAGCAATATCTAGCTTCACTGAATAAACACATTAAAAATGTGTCTCTTCACATTATAGATATTGGTTTCACTCACGACCAATAAATGTTTAATTCTCAGCTTGTCAGCTGCGCCCAGCCTTCACATGACAAACATTTCCCATGCCAGCCAAACAGCTCCCCCGCGGCACCCCCCATATCCACTGCACATGTATAATATATTGGCGTCCCGTCTGAGTGTGAGCCATAACTAACATCACTGTCAGCCGGCCAGTCAGTGCGTTAGTGGGAGTGAGGGGTACACTGCAGAGACATACAGCCAGCTTACCCGGCACAAGGGGCTCAGCTACAGTTATATGAAGTTTGCTGGAAGGATAAGGCACAGTGTGCCATCTGCTGTATCCGAGTCTAGGAAACGTTCCTGTGCTCAGCACCGGACACAATGGGATCAGAATCCAAACCTGTCTCAAGGCCTCGCATACTCCGAGATCTATTCATGAACGAGGGAATGACAGGGAACGGGGGAGTGAATTAACTGCAAAGGCCAAAAGTAACCAAAGTATTGATAAATTCTCCCATTAAGCTATGGTTCAAACTCTGCTACTTTTTACTCACAGATACAGACACACAGCCTCACACACACAGACACAGGGCAACCATCAAATATCCTGCCCCCCCCCCCCCCCCCCACATATCTCCCTCTCGCCCTACTACACTCCCAAAGTCATTTTATCCAGGTATTGCTGCTGCCCCATTACCTGCATTGCATGTCCAAGACTGAATATTCCACGGCGAGTTAGTTCAGAGTTGTTAGTTCATCCATTAATATGCCACTGGTAAAATGTCCATTAATATGACACTGATAATTTGTCCATTAATATGCCACTGATAATGTGTCCATTAATATGCCATTGGTAATTTACTCATTAATATGACTGTTAGTTTGTCCATTCATATACCACTGGTAATATGTCCATTAATATGACACTATATATGACAATATTATTATATGTCTGCTCTGTACAGACTCCTGTGTAATATATGTATGCACACACTGCAAGTATAGTTATCATTCACCTGATATTATTATATGTGTGCTCTGTACAGGCTCCTGTGTAATATTTGTATGCACACATTGCAGGTATAGTTATCATTCACCTGATATTATTATATGTGTGCTCTGTACAGGCTCCTGTGTAATATATGTATGCACACACTGCAAGTATAGTTATCATTCACCTGGTATTATTATATGTCTGCTCTGTACAGACTCCTGTGTAATATATGTATGCACACATTGCAAGTATAGTTATCATTCACCTGGTATTATTATATGTCTGCTCTGTACAGACTCCTGTGTAATATATGTATGCACACATTGCAAGTATGGTTATCATTCACCTGGTATTATTATATGTCTGCTCTGTACAGACTCCTGTGTAATATATGTATGCACACACTGCAAGTATAGTTATCATTCACCTGGTATTATTATATGTCTGCTCTGTACAGACTCCTGTGTAATATATGTATACACACCGTACAAGTATAGCTATCATTCACCTGGTATTATTATATGTCTGCTCTGTACAGACTCCTGTGTAATATATGTATGCACACATTGCAAGTATAGTTATCATTCACCTGGTATTATTATATGTATGCTCTGTACAGGCTCCTGTGTAATATATGTATGCACACATTGCAAGTATAGTTATCATTCACCTGGTATTATTATATGTCTGCTCTGTACAGACTCCTGTGTAATATATGTATACACACCGTACAAGTATAGTTATCATTTGGGATCCTTTGGTGTTCTTTAGATACGATAAAAGTTTGCTTTTTCACCTTCCAGATTTCATCTGCATGCTGAGAGTAGGATCAGTAGAAGCTGGAAACCTAATATTTAGGATTAAATTCAACATTTCTACAATACAAATATTAAATAGTTATTTAACTGCAATATGCATGAAAAAATATTGGCCTTTTAAGTCAGAGTAGTCCTTCATGCCGACTGATTTTCTCAGGGGGGATTTCTCACTTTCAGATTTCATTCCTAAAAGCCTTTCCTGATCACAAGTGTAACAAACCCTTTTTCTTTGCTCACCCCTCCGGCACACAAATGTTTAGAATCTTAACAAATATTCTTCTCCTCTGCTAATTCCCTTTTGATTTCCAAGATGAAACAAAAAACAACAACCTGAAATAATGACATGTTTTTCTGCAAAAATCTGTAGCTGGTGGTCATTTAAATGAATGCATTAATCCAAGAGAAACCGCAGAAGAGATAGAGGAAAAGAATATATTCTGTCATTGTTTGACACCTCTCTGCTATTAAGCTCTCGCCCCTCAATCTCTTTCTCTTGTTTTGCACATGTTGTTTATATGCTGTATTCATTTTATTTCTACTCTGACACACGATTTAAAACAAATACATTCTTTACCAATAATTTATTCCTTGTACTGCCACAGATTGCAAAATCTGCAATTGCAAAACAAATTCTTGTTCCCCCCCCCCCCCCCCCTCTGTTAAATTTAAACACAGTATTTCAAATTCTCTGACATTTACAAACCTGTGTCAGGAAGCGATACTGCGCTGGCTTGCTGTCTGCGATTAATGGCGTGCGGTAATAGGCGGTTTAAAGGTTGGAGAGCGTTTGCTTAGCGGAGGGGCAGGTTAAGTTTGGAAAATAAATGCAAATATTATCTGCATAAACATTAGAAAACCGCTGGCATTTTTTATTTTTTTTGTAAACTATCTTATTATTAGAGTTATGTAAAATAATAATAATTGTAACTGCCCGTGAGACTAAAATACAGATATTTTCAGTCATTTTCTTGCAGTAGGCGTGAATATATAGCGAAGCACTCTAATCAGAATCCTGCAGTCATTATGAGAAAAGATTGAAGGAAAGGTGTAAAAGAAAAACTGTATTTTATTTTAGAAATGTAATACATACATAGCGTTTTGGCTGGTGATTAAAAGTAAGCTAAATTTGATCCTAGCCTATCGATCCCAGACAGAGCAAGATCAGCATCCTGGGAAATATGCAAATAAATTGGACAGGGCATGTATGAGCATGGGGGAGTGTGAGAGATGACTGACGGCTGCCAGGGGGAGGGGTCTAGGGGGAGTAGATAAAAGTCTCCCTAGACTGATTCCCACTCAGTAGCAATTTGCTACCTGAGTGTTTCCCCCCCTGACGGCCCAGGCATGGACATCAAAGCGGTGCTCTCTGCCCTGAGGGCTGAGGCCCTCGCTGATGGTGGCAGGCAACTGCAACAGCAATTTTCCCGGCTCTCAGCACCCTCCACGGAGGCCACACCTCCACCGGGTAATCGCGGTGGTGGCAGGCAGCGATCCCGTCCGCCCTCGAGATTGAGCCCCGATGCCAGATCCCTCCCGTCTCATCTGAGCATAAGTGGAGCCAGGCGCACTAGTGGGCCACGTGCGGTGCACGCGCGGCCCGCGGTATCAAGCAGCGGGCCTCCGTCTTGGCCCACGTGTTCTTCCCCGGTGGCTAGGAGGAGTGGAGAGCTCAGGCAGCGCCCCTCCCCTCGGGGATCTGACACCAGCAGCACCATCACGGCCAGGGCTGTCACTAGGTCCGGTGCAGTCCTGCTACCTGCTCCAGCGGTTCCTGCAGCAAAATCTTCCAGGCGGAGGAGCACCTGTCAGCATCCCAGGGCGACCCTGTCATTGACTCTGTGCCAGTTCATGTCCCTCTCTCCTTTACTGCAGGCTGCGGGTGATCAGGCGGTGCCTCCTTCTACAACGCCGGCTCGGCGGACCCCCCGTGGCAGTGTCTGATTTAGCTTGCCCAGTGGCGCCGGTTGCACACGGTGCTTATTACATGTGTTAGTCGGGTCCCCTCGGCCCTCATTTGAAGCCGGAAATTAGGGTCGCTGTCGCTTCAAACACGAATGCTCGGGATGCGGGGGTAGCCATCCTGTCTCCCGGTGCTTCAAATGCCAGAAAGGCGGAGACAAGGCTGATTTGGGCGGAAAGGGGAAGACTCCGGTGGACATCGGGGCAATGCGCCCTTGGTTAAGCAAGTATAGGAATCGCAGGGCGGTGGATCTTTTGCTCCACGTGCCTGAAGACGTGTTTTGGATCCCGTTTCAGGACCGGGAGGTTTCCATATGCCTTAAAAATTTGCGGTCAGTGTACAAGCATCCGGCCGTAGTTCGGGATAAGCTGGGTAAGGAGGTTGCCCTAGGCCGGATGTCGGGTCCTTTCGAATCTCCTTATTTGGCTTCTCTTCGAGTGTCACCCTTGGGGGTGGTCCCCAAAAGGACCCTGGTAAGTTCCGGCTGATTCAGCACCTGTCGTACCCCCATGGTGAGTTTGTGAATGATGACATTGGTGCTGAATTATGCCGGGTGTCGTACGCGTCTTTTGATTTGGCGGTTGGGATGGTGAGGGCCGCGGGGGTGGGGGCGTTGATGGCAAAGACTGATGTGGAATTGGCATTCTGGCTCCTTCCGGTTCCCGACTGCCACCATCTCCTGGGTTGCCATTTTGAGGGACAGTTTTACGTCGATTTGTGCCTTCCCAAGGGTTGTTCCATATAGTGTTTTTATTTTGAGTGTTTTAGTACATTTTTGGAGTGGGTTGTGCAGGAGGAGTCCGGGTGCAACTCATGTCATGCACTACCTAGGATGATTTCCTACTGGTTGGCCACACGGGGTCTCATGTTTGTAGACACTTGCTAAGGACTGTGCAGTCGGTGTCGGTTACCTTTGGGGTTCACTTGGCGAGGGTCCGAGGGTCCGGCTACCTGTCTTTGTATTTTGGGGATTGAAATTGATTCGGTTGCGGGTGAATGCCGTCTTCCCCAGGACAAACTTCTCAGCCTTCGGGTAGACGTTTCCGGGGCCCGTGACTTGCAAAAAATCTAACTGAAGAGCTTGCAATCTCTTCTGGGGAATCTCAACTTCGTCTGCAAGATCATGCCCATGGGGCGGGTGTTTAGCAGGCGGTTGGCTTCTTCCTTCCACACCATTACGTCCATCTGACGCTACCCTTGCATGATGACCTGGCCGTGTGGGATGATTTTCTGGGCCGTTATAATGGCCGATTTTTGTGGCAGGCTCCTGAAGTGACCAACGCGGACCTGCATCTCTATACGGATGCTTCAGGGTCAGTGGGCTACGGGGCTATTTTGGGGTCACGGTGGTCCGCCGAGACCTGGCCCCCCTTGTGGGTCAGTGGGCTTAACAAAGAATCTGGCGTTGCTCAAGTTGTTCCACATTCTGGTGACAGTGGAGCTGTGGGGATCCTCTCTGAGGAACCGCAGAGTGGTTTTCCACTGTGACAACATGGGGGTGGTTATGGCGGTGAACAATTTGACTGCATCTTCCCCGCCAGTTGTCCGCTTACTACGGCTTTTGGTTCTTCGCTGTCTTGACAATAATATTACGTTTCTGGCTGTTCATATTCCAGGAGTGCACAATGTAACCGCTGATGCACTTTCTCATTCATAGTGGGCTGTATTCCGGGCGGTGGCACCTCATGCGTATCCGGAGGGTATCCCGTGTCCGTTGGCTTTGTTCAACCTTGGGTTGGGCGAGTAGCTCAGTGGATTTGCTAGTCCGTCACTGGATACACTTGGAAGCGCTAAGGTTAGGTCTGGGGCGAATTGTTGGATCTGGAGTTGTCTCGTGGTGGTTTTTTGGACGATGGGGCTCGCTTGCAGGGTTTGTTGTGGTTGATCTGGCACTGGGACTCTGCTTGCGTTTCTCCAGGTGCAGTTATAGTGAGACTCTCTGGCCTTAGTTTCTGGTTCTGCTTCGGGATGTCACTAAGGAGTTTTTAGTTCGGCAGCATTAAGGGGTTGGAGGTGGGGCTATCGGTCTGTGGATTCCCGCAAGCCTGTGTCCGGGGCGTTGCTGCTGTGTTTGTTTCACGTGCTTCTGTCGGTTTGTCAGTCCCCGTTTGAGGTGACATTGTTTCGGCTGGCTTTTTCTATGGTCGTTTTTTGGGGCTTTACGGATTGGGGAGTTGGTCATTCCTGCGAAACGTGCGCCGGGCGGTGTGTTGGTGGCTGATGTGTCCTGGTAGCCTGTTTTTTTGCATTTTCTAAGACTGATGTGTATGGGATTGGGACGTGGGTGTCTTTGTGGGAGGTGTCGGGGTCTACGGTTTGCCCGGTCTCTTGTTTCAACCAGTTCCGTTTGGTGGGGCCTATCGGCCCTCTTTCCTAGCTTTTTTATTCCGATGGCATTTCTTTGTCTCGGTTCCAGTTCATCAGGGTGTTTCGCATGGCCGTGGAGGCGCTTGGCCTTCCAAGCAGGGCATTTGGGGGTCACTCTTTCCGCATTGGCGCAGCTTCTGAGGAGGCTATGCTGGGGTGTGCTGAATGGGCGATTAGACAAATTGGGAGGTTGGAGTCCCGTGGGTTTTTGCCGTATGTCCGACCGTCTGGTCTGATTTCGGTTTCCTCTGCTTTGGATTCACAGATGCTGCGGCTCGGAGGGTGTGGCTCACAGGCCATTCCTATATATTTTGGGCTGTGCGACCTGGGGCGAGTGTCTGGGGTTTCCCGTGCCTTGGTGGACGTTCATTGATTTGGCATCCGGGGTATGTGGTGGGTGTGCTTGCTACCTGAACTGGTCCAGCTGTCCCAGCTTCTGGGGGTCCCGGATGTCCTGCTGATCCACCTTAGGGGCAATGACCTGGGTTTGGTGTGGAACCTATGTGACATTATGAAGCAAGATTTGGCGAGGTTGTTTGTCCTTTTCCCCAATGTCACGTTGGTATGGTCTGAGGTTGTGCCACATAATTATTGGCGCTGCGTACACAATCAGAGGGGAGTCAATGCTGCCGGGTAAAACATAATAAACGGGTGTCCAAGTTCGTGTTGGGTGCGGGAGGGGTTACTGTCCGCCACCGAGTATTTGAATCTGATGCGTCTATGTATTTCAGAAGCGATGGGGTTCCCTTGACTGAGGTGGGCCTCGATCTCTTTAATCTTTCATTGCAAGAAGGGCTGGAACAGGCCATGGCTTTGGAGGTGGTTAGTCCCCGCTGATTTAAGACGAGCGGGTCTGTGGCGTGGGTTTCATTCCTTGCCAGTCGGGGGTTTGGTTTGGAAAACGGAAGTTGGGGATAATAGAGTGAGAATGGTTGCTGGGTCCTCCCCTAACCTTTCAACTTGGAAGTTGGTTTCTTGGACGTGCCCACTAAGCTAAAAGAGCCGGCTAGTGGATAGCATTGTGATGAGAGGGAATGGTTTTAAGGGGTATGACACCTTAAGGGATGAGGAGGGGAGGCGAGCACCTCTTTAGGTAATTTGCACTATGTACATATTTAGGTTAAGTTGTTTTGGCTGGCTGGGGGTTAGTTATTTTGTTAGGCTGTATCAGTTATTTTATATATATATATATATATATATTCAAGGAAAGTATGGTGGTCGGCTGATACAGCCTTATGTTGTTTATAAATAAAATTGCTGTGGCCTTTTTTCATCATCACCAGTTTTCGTGTCAATTATTGGGGTCATGGTGGGATCTGAGGTTGTGGGGGGTTTATGGTGGGATGGCATCAGGTATTGGGCAGTCTATCTCCTCTGTGTACATACATGAGCAAGATGGCTTCCTCACCTACGCACACACAGGCATTTAGAGGTATTTAGGTTTTGGGCTATCATTGTTCACACTGGCAGAGCCCTTTTAGTAAGGGCCACCTTGGCTGGCAGTTGGCCCCTTGCCTCCTATGAAGTCAATGTATAAGGAAAGCAAGGGATGAGCAGGTAGGTTGCCACCTGGCCGGTATTTTGCTGGCAGGCCGGTAAAAAAATGGCATCAGGCCAATGTTAAGTCTATGGAGACAGTACCAAGGCCGGTATTTTTTTCAAGAAAAGGTTCAGAGCAGGCTCTGTGTTTCGATGGTTTAATTCCACCTTTGTATATTATTAGAATTTGTTTTCAGTAGCGTATAATAATGTTTTATTAACTCTTTTAATATCTGCGTTCCCCAGGGGAGATTATGAATATGTATAGGATGCATGTGTCAGAAATGAAATCAGTCTCTGAGTCTTCCCCAAGGCGCGAGATCCCTGAGAGTTTATTAAATACGAATTTGCATCTTATGTAAATATAGCTGCATTGAGGATCGAACTGTACAGAACAATGCATTGCTGTATCTGTGGAAGTCTAAACGTGGGAATTAATTCAGCTTATCAGTCGGCATTAAGAGGGAAACGTCTTCCTAGTTATACTGTGATATGCATGTGCCCTCTGTCTGTCTGTCTGTGTCTGTCCGTATCTATCTTTCTATCTATCTATCTATCTATCTATCTGCCTATCTGTCTGTCTGTATCTATCTCTCGCGCTCTCTCTCTATCTGTCTGTCTCTTTCTGTCTGCCTATCTGTATCTCTCTCTATCTCTCGCTCTCTCTATCTGTCTGTCTGTCTGTCTGTCTGTATCAATCTCTCTCACTCTCTCTCTATCTGTCTGGTTATCTGTATCTCTCTCTATCTGTCTATGTCTGTCTGTCTGTCTGTCTGTATGTATGTATCTATCTATCTATCTATCTATCTATCTATCTATCTATCTATCTATCTCTCTATCTGTCTATCTCTTTCTGTCTGGTTATCTGTGAACCTCTTTCTCTGTCTATGTCTGTCTGTCTGTCTGTCTGTATCTCTCTATCTCTCGCTCTCTCTTACGCTCTCTCTCTATCTGTCTCTCTATCTGTCTTCCTATCTGGATTTCTCTCACTCTCTCTCTCGCTCTCTCTATCTATCTGTGTGTCTGTCTCTGTCTGTCTGTCTGTCTGTCTGTATGTACCTCTCTATCCCTCGCGCTCTATTATGCTCTCTCTCTATCTGTCTGCCTATCTGTATCTCTCTCACTCTCTCTCTCGCTCTCTCTATCTATCTGTGTGTCTGTCTCTGTCTGTCTGTCTCTATCTTTCTGCACACCACTCTCCGTCTCTGTCTGTATACATGTATAATCTCTCTCTCTCCTGCTCTGTCTGTCTCTCTTTCTATATATATATATCTTTCTGTCGTCTGACTGTCTGTTTTTATCTATCTATCTGTCGGTATCTATCTGTCTGTCTCTATCCGTCAGTCTGCCTTTGAGTCCATTCCTCTGTCCTGCAATCTATATTTTTGTCTGTCTCTATCGGTCTGTCACTGCATAATGGCCTTTGAGATGTCTATCTATCTGACTGTATGTCTGTTTCTATCTATCTGTCACTATGTAATGGCCTTTTAGATGTCTTTATGTCTGTCTGTCTGTTTCTATCTATCTGTCACTATGTAATGGCCTTTGAGATGTCTTTATGTCTGTCTGTCTGTTTCTATCTATCTGTCACTATGTAATGGCCTTTGAGATGTCTTTATGTCTGTCTGTCTGTTTCTATCTATCTGTCACTATGTAATGGCCTTTGAGATGTCTTTATGTCTGTCTGTCTGTTTCTATCTATCTGTCACTATGTAATGTCCTTTGAGATGTCTTTATGTCTGTCTGTCTGTTTCTATCTATCTGTCACTATGTAATGGCCTTTGAGATGCCTATCTATCTGACTGTATGTCTGTTTCTATCTATCTGTCACTTTGTAAGGTCCTTTGAGATGTCTTTATGTCTGTCTGTCTGTTTCTATCTATCTGTCACTATGTAATGGCCTTTGAGATGTCTTTATGTCTGTCTGTCTGTTTCTATCTATCTTTCACTTTGTAATGTCCTTTGAGATGTCTTTATGTCTGTCTGTCTGTTTCTATCTATCTGTCACTATGTAATGGCCTTTGAGATGTCTTTATGTCTGTCTGTCTGTTTCTATCTATCTGTCACTATGTAATGGCCTTTGAGATGTCTTTATGTCTGTCTGTCTGTTTCTATCTATCTGTCACTATGTAATGGCCTTTGAGATGTCTTTATGTCTGTCTGTCTGTTTCTATCTATCTGTCACTATGTAATGTCCTTTGAGATGTCTTTATGTCTGTCTGTCTGTTTCTATCTATCTTTCACTTTGTAATGTCCTTTGAGATGTCTTTATGTCTGTCTGTCTGTTTCTATCTGTCTGTCACTATGTAATGTCCTTTGAGATGTCTTTATGTCTGTCTGTCTGTCTCTATCTGTCTGTCACTATGTAATGGCCTTTGAGATGTCTTTATGTTTGTCTGTCTGTCTCTATCTGTCTGTCACTATGTAATGGCCTTTGAGATGTATATCTGTCCTATAGCCTTTGAGATGTATATCTGTCCTATAGCCTTTGAGATGTGCTGTTCTTTGTTTCACAAAGACCCTGTTTTTCCCGTAATACTGGAGGTTGTTTATATTTTAACAGTGACAAAAACAACAATTTTCAGATTCAAAATTATGGAAATGACTCCTGAATACAATCACCAAATTGCCGACCAATTTGTATTTGTCTCTGTAGGAGACGTTAATGGAGGGAAGATGGCTCGGTCTCTAGATACAGGCCTCACATTATATTAAATGGAGGGAAGATGGCTCCGTCTCTGGATACAGGCCTCACATTATATTAAATGGAGGGAAGATGGCTCGGTCTCTGGATACAGGCCTCACATTATATTAAATGGAGGGAAGATGGCTACGTCTCTGGATACAGGCCTCACATTATATTAAATGGAGGGAAGATGGCTCGGTCTCTGGATACAGGCCTCACATTATATTAAATGGAGGGAAGATGGCTCCGTCTCTGGATACAGGCCTCACATTATATTAAATGGAGGGAAGATGGCTCCGTCTCTGGAAACAGGCCTCACATTATACTAAATGGAGGGAAGATGGCTCGGTCTCTGAATGCAGGCCTCACATTATATTAAATGGAGGGAAGATGGCTCCGTCTCTGGAAACAGGCCTCACATTATATTAAATGGAGGGAAGATGGCTCGGTCTCTAGATACAGGCCTTACATTATATTAAATGGAGGGAAGATGGCTTGGTCTCTGGATACAGGCCTCACATTATATTAAATGGAGGGAAGATGGCTCGGTCTCTGGATACAGGCCTCACATTATATTAAATGGAGGGAAGATGGCTCGGTCTCTAGATACAGGCCTCACATTATATTAAATGGAGGGAAGATGGCTCCGTCTCTGGATGCAGGACTCACATTATATTAAATGGAGGGAAGATGGCTCGGTCTCTAGATACAGGCCTCACATTATATTAAATGGAGGGAAGATGGCTCCGTCTCTGGATGCAGGACTCACATTATACTAAATGGAGGGAAGATGGCTCCGTCTCTGGATATTGGCCTCACATTATATTAAATGGAGGGAAGATGGCTCCGTCTCTAGATACAGGCCTCACATTATATTAAATGGAGGGAAGATGGCTCGGTCTCTGGATACAGGACTCACATTATATTAAATGGAGGGAAGATGGCTCGGTCTCTAGATACAGGACTCACATTATATTAAATGGAGGGAAGATGGCTCGGTCTCTAGATACAGGACTCACATTATATTAAATGGAGGGAAGATGGCTCGGTCTCTAGATACAGGACTCACATTATATTAAATGGAGGGAAGATGGCTCGGTCTCTAGATACAGGACTCACATTATATTAAATGGAGGGAAGATGGCTCGGTCTCTAGATACAGGACTCACATTATATTAAATGGAGGGAAGATGGCTCCGTCTCTGGATATTGGCCTCACATTATATTAAATGGAGGGAAGATGGCTCCGTCTCTGGATACAGGACTCACATTATATTAAATGGAGGGAAGATGGCTCCGTCTCTGGATGCAGGACTCACATTATATTAAATGGAGGGAAGATGGCTTGGTCTCTAGATACAGGCCTCACATTATATTAAATGGAGGGAAGATGGCTCGGTCTCTGGATACAGGACTCACATTATATTAAATGGAGGGAAGATGGCTTGGTCTCTAGATACAGGCCTCACATTATATTAAATGGAGGGAAGATGGCTCCGTCTCTGGATACAGGACTCACATTATATTAAATGGAGGGAAGATGGCTCCGTCTCTAGATACAGGACTCACATTATATTAAATGGAGGGAAGATGGCTCGGTCTCTAGATACAGGCCTCACATTATATTAAATGGAGGGAAGATGGCTCCGTCTCTGGAAACAGGCCTCACATTATATTAAATGGAGGGAAGATGGCTCGGTCTCTGGATATTGGCCTCACATTATATTAAATGGAGGGAAGATGGCTCCGTCTCTGGATACAGGACTCACATTATATTAAATGGAGGGAAGATGGCTCCGTCTCTGGATGCAGGACTCACATTATATTAAATGGAGGGAAGATGGCTCGGTCTCTAGATACAGGACTCACATTATATTAAATGGAGGGAAGATGGCTCCGTCTCTGGATGCAGGACTCACATTATATTAAATGGAGGGAAGATGGCTCGGTCTCTAGATACAGGACTCACATTATATTAAATGGAGGGAAGATGGCTCCGTCTCTGGATGCAGGACTCACATTATATTAAATGGAGGGAAGATGGCTCCGTCTCTGGATGCAGGACTCACATTATATTAAATGGAGGGAAGATGGCTCCGTCTCTGGATACAGGACTCACATTATATTAAATGGAGGGAAGATGGCTCCGTCTCTGGATGCAGGACTCACATTATATTAAATGGAGGGAAGATGGCTCGGTCTCTAGATACAGGCCTTACATTATATTAAATGGAGGGAAGATGGCTCCGTCTCTGGATGCAGGACTCACATTATATTAAATGGAGGGAAGATGGCTTGGTCTCTGGATATTGGCCTCACATTATATTAAATGGAGGGAAGATGGCTCCGTCTCTGGATACAGGACTCACATTATATTAAATGGAGGGAAGATGGCTCGGTCTCTAGATACAGGCCTTACATTATATTAAATGGAGGGAAGATGGCTCCGTCTCTGGATGCAGGACTCACATTATATTAAATGGAGGGAAGATGGCTTGGTCTCTGGATATTGGCCTCACATTATATTAAATGGAGGGAAGATGGCTCCGTCTCTGGATGCAGGACTCACATTATATTAAATGGAGGGAAGATGGCTCCGTCTCTGGATGCAGGACTCACATTATATTAAATGGAGGGAAGATGGCTTGGTCTCTGGATATTGGCCTCACATTATATTAAATGGAGGGAAGATGGCTCCGTCTCTGGATACAGGACTCACATTATATTAAATGGAGGGAAGATGGCTTGGTCTCTAGATACAGGCCTCACATTATATTAAATGGAGGGAAGATGGCTTGGTCTCTAGATACAGGCCTCACATTATATTAAATGGAGGGAAGATGGCTCCGTCTCTGGATGCAGGACTCACATTATATTAAATGGAGGGAAGATGGCTCCGTCTCTGGATGCAGGACTCACATTATATTAAATGGAGGGAAGATGGCTTGGTCTCTAGATACAGGCCTTACATTATATTAAATGGAGGGAAGATGGCTCCGTCTCTGGATGCAGGACTCACATTATATTAAATGGAGGGAAGATGGCTCCGTCTCTGGATGCAGGACTCACATTATATTAAATGGAGGGAAGATGGCTTGGTCTCTGGATATTGGCCTCACATTATATTAAATGGAGGGAAGATGGCTCCGTCTCTGGATACAGGACTCACATTATATTAAATGGAGGGAAGATGGCTTGGTCTCTAGATACAGGCCTCACATTATATTAAATGGAGGGAAGATGGCTTGGTCTCTAGATACAGGCCTCACATTATATTAAATGGAGGGAAGATGGCTCCGTCTCTGGATGCAGGACTCACATTATATTAAATGGAGGGAAGATGGCTCCGTCTCTGGATGCAGGACTCACATTATATTAAATGGAGGGAAGATGGCTTGGTCTCTGGATATTGGCCTCACATTATATTAAATGGAGGGAAGATGGCTCCGTCTCTTGATACAGGACTCACATTATATTAAATGGAGGGAAGATGGCTTGGTCTCTAGATACAGGCCTCACATTATATTAAATGGAGGGAAGATGGCTTGGTCTCTAGATACAGGACTCACATTATATTAAATGGAGGGAAGATGGCTCGGTCTCTGGATACAGGCCTCACATTATATTAAATGGAGGGAAGATGGCTCCGTCTCTGGAAACAGGCCTCACATTATATTAAATGGAGGGAAGATGGCTCGGTCTCTGGATATTGGCCTCACATTATATTAAATGGAGGGAAGATGGCTCGGTCTCTAGATACAGGCCTCACATTATATTAAATGGAGGGAAGATGGCTCGGTCTCTAGATACAGGCCTTACATTATATTAAATGGAGGGAAGATGGCTCGGTCTCTGGATATTGGCCTCACAATATATTAAATGGAGGGAAGATGGCTCGGTCTCTAGATACAGGCCTCACATTATATTAAATGGAGGGAAGATGGCTTGGTCTCTGGATACAGGACTCACATTATATTAAATGGAGGGAAGATGGCTCGGTCTCTGGATACAGGACTCACATTATATTAAATGGAGGGAAGATGGCTCGGTCTCTGGATACAGGACTCACATTATATTAAATGGAGGGAAGATGGCTCGGTCTCTGGATACAGGACTCACATTATATTAAATGGAGGGAAGATGGCTCGGTCTCTGGATACAGGCCTCACATTATATTAAATGGAGGGAAGATGGCTCGGTCTCTGGATACAGGACTCACATTATATTAAATGGAGGGAAGATGGCTCGGTCTCTGGATACAGGACTCACATTATATTAAATGGAGGGAAGATGGCTCGGTCTCTGGATACAGGCCTCACATTATATTAAATGGAGGGAAGATGGCTCGGTCTCTAGATACAGGCCTCACAAAATGTATTAAATGGAGGGAAGATGGCTCGGTCTCTAGATACAGGCCTTACATTATATTAAATGGAGGGAAGATGGCTCGGTCTCTGGATATTGGCCTCACATTATATTAAATGGAGGGAAGATGGCTTGGTCTCTGGATACAGGACTCACATTATATTAAATGGAGGGAAGATGGCTCGGTCTCTGGATACAGGACTCACATTATATTAAATGGAGGGAAGATGGCTCGGTCTCTAGATACAGGCCTTACATTATATTAAATGGAGGGAAGATGGCTCGGTCTCTGGATATTGGCCTCACATTATATTAAATGGAGGGAAGATGGCTCGGTCTCTGGATACAGGACTCACATTATATTAAATGGAGGGAAGATGGCTCGGTCTCTGGATACAGGACTCACATTATATTAAATGGAGGGAAGATGGCTCGGTCTTTAGATACAGGCCTCACATTATATTAAATGGAGGGAAGATGGCTCGGTCTCTAGATACAGGCCTCACATTATATTAAATGGAGGGAAGATAGCTTGGTCTCTGGATACAGGCCTCACATTATATTAAATGGAGGGAAGATGGCTCGGTCTCTAGATACAGGCCTCACAAAATGTATTAAATGGAGGGAAGATGGCTCGGTCTCTAGATACAGGCCTCACATTATATTAAATGGAGGGAAGATGGCTCGGTCTCTGGATACAGGCCTCACATTATATTAAATGGAGGGAAGATGGCTTGGTCTCTAGATACAGGCCTCACATTATATTAAATGGAGGGAAGATGGCTCGGTCTCTGGATATTGGCCTCACATTATATTAAATGGAGGGAAGATGGCTTGGTCTCTAGATACAGGCCTCACATTATATTAAATGGAGGGAAGATGGCTCCGTCTCTGGATGCAGGACTCACATTATATTAAATGGAGGGAAGATGGCTCGGTCTCTAGATACAGGACTCACATTATATTAAATGGAGTGAAGATGGCTCCGTCTCTGGATGCAGGACTCACATTATATTAAATGGAGGGAAGATGGCTCGGTCTCTAGATACAGGACTCACATTATATTAAATGGAGGGAAGATGGCTCCGTCTCTGGATGCAGGACTCACATTATATTAAATGGAGGGAAGATGGCTCCGTCTCTGGATGCAGGACTCACATTATATTAAATGGAGGGAAGATGGCTCCGTCTCTGGATACAGGACTCACATTATATTAAATGGAGGGAAGATGGCTCCGTCTCTGGATGCAGGACTCACATTATATTAAATGGAGGGAAGATGGCTCGGTCTCTAGATACAGGCCTTACATTATATTAAATGGAGGGAAGATGGCTCCGTCTCTGGATGCAGGACTCACATTATATTAAATGGAGGGAAGATGGCTTGGTCTCTGGATATTGGCCTCACATTATATTAAATGGAGGGAAGATGGCTCCGTCTCTGGATACAGGACTCACATTATATTAAATGGAGGGAAGATGGCTCGGTCTCTAGATACAGGCCTTACATTATATTAAATGGAGGGAAGATGGCTCCGTCTCTGGATGCAGGACTCACATTATATTAAATGGAGGGAAGATGGCTTGGTCTCTGGATATTGGCCTCACATTATATTAAATGGAGGGAAGATGGCTCCGTCTCTGGATGCAGGACTCACATTATATTAAATGGAGGGAAGATGGCTCCGTCTCTGGATGCAGGACTCACATTATATTAAATGGAGGGAAGATGGCTTGGTCTCTGGATATTGGCCTCACATTATATTAAATGGAGGGAAGATGGCTCCGTCTCTGGATACAGGACTCACATTATATTAAATGGAGGGAAGATGGCTTGGTCTCTAGATACAGGCCTCACATTATATTAAATGGAGGGAAGATGGCTTGGTCTCTAGATACAGGCCTCACATTATATTAAATGGAGGGAAGATGGCTCCGTCTCTGGATGCAGGACTCACATTATATTAAATGGAGGGAAGATGGCTCCGTCTCTGGATGCAGGACTCACATTATATTAAATGGAGGGAAGATGGCTTGGTCTCTAGATACAGGCCTTACATTATATTAAATGGAGGGAAGATGGCTCCGTCTCTGGATGCAGGACTCACATTATATTAAATGGAGGGAAGATGGCTCCGTCTCTGGATGCAGGACTCACATTATATTAAATGGAGGGAAGATGGCTTGGTCTCTGGATATTGGCCTCACATTATATTAAATGGAGGGAAGATGGCTCCGTCTCTGGATACAGGACTCACATTATATTAAATGGAGGGAAGATGGCTTGGTCTCTAGATACAGGCCTCACATTATATTAAATGGAGGGAAGATGGCTTGGTCTCTAGATACAGGCCTCACATTATATTAAATGGAGGGAAGATGGCTCCGTCTCTGGATGCAGGACTCACATTATATTAAATGGAGGGAAGATGGCTCAGTCTCTGGATGCAGGACTCACATTATATTAAATGGAGGGAAGATGGCTTGGTCTCTGGATATTGGCCTCACATTATATTAAATGGAGGGAAGATGGCTCCGTCTCTGGATACAGGACTCACATTATATTAAATGGAGGGAAGATGGCTTGGTCTCTAGATACAGGCCTCACATTATATTAAATGGAGGGAAGATGGCTTGGTCTCTAGATACAGGACTCACATTATATTAAATGGAGGGAAGATGGCTCGGTCTCTGGATACAGGCCTCACATTATATTAAATGGAGGGAAGATGGCTCCGTCTCTGGAAACAGGCCTCACATTATATTAAATGGAGGGAAGATGGCTCGGTCTCTGGATATTGGCCTCACATTATATTAAATGGAGGGAAGATGGCTCGGTCTCTAGATACAGGCCTCACATTATATTAAATGGAGGGAAGATGGCTCGGTCTCTAGATACAGGCCTTACATTATATTAAATGGAGGGAAGATGGCTCGGTCTCTGGATATTGGCCTCACAATATATTAAATGGAGGGAAGATGGCTCGGTCTCTAGATACAGGCCTCACATTATATTAAATGGAGGGAAGATGGCTTGGTCTCTGGATACAGGACTCACATTATATTAAATGGAGGGAAGATGGCTCGGTCTCTGGATACAGGACTCACATTATATTAAATGGAGGGAAGATGGCTCGGTCTCTGGATACAGGACTCACATTATATTAAATGGAGGGAAGATGGCTCGGTCTCTGGATACAGGACTCACATTATATTAAATGGAGGGAAGATGGCTCGGTCTCTGGATACAGGCCTCACATTATATTAAATGGAGGGAAGATGGCTCGGTCTCTGGATACAGGACTCACATTATATTAAATGGAGGGAAGATGGCTCGGTCTCTGGATACAGGACTCACATTATATTAAATGGAGGGAAGATGGCTCGGTCTCTGGATACAGGCCTCACATTATATTAAATGGAGGGAAGATGGCTCGGTCTCTAGATACAGGCCTCACAAAATGTATTAAATGGAGGGAAGATGGCTCGGTCTCTAGATACAGGCCTTACATTATATTAAATGGAGGGAAGATGGCTCGGTCTCTGGA
>CM069860.1:221282796-221300296 GCA_036172795.1 Pelodytes ibericus
ATTAAGGTGTATACTGGCTGTGGCATATTAAGGTGTATACTGGCTGTGACTTATTAAGGTGTATACTGGCTGTGGCATATTAAGGTGTATACTGGCTGTGGCGTATTAAGGTGTATACTGGCTGTGGCATATTAAGGTGTATACTGGCTGTGGCATATTAAGGTGTATACTGGCTGTGGCATATTAAGGTGTATACTGGCTGTGGCATATTAAGGTGTATACTGGCTGTGGCATATTAAGGTGTATACTGGCTGTGGCATATTAAGGTGGATACTGGCTGTGGCATATTAAGGTGGATACTGGCTGTGGCATATTAAGGTGTATACTGGCTGTGGCATATTAAGGTGGATACTGGCTGTGGCATATTAAGGTGGATACTGGCTGTGGCATATTAAGGTGTATACTGGCTGTGGCATATTAAGGTGTATACTGGCTGTGGCATATTAAGGTGTATACTGGCTGTGGCATATTAAGGTGTATACTGGCTGTGGCATATTAAGGTGTATACTGGCTGTGGCATATTAAGGTGTATACTGGCTGTGGCATATTAAGGTGGATACTGGCTGTGGCATATTAAGGTGGATACTGGCTGTGGCATATTAAGGTGTATACTGGCTGTGGCATATTAAGGTGGATACTGGCTGTGGCATATTAAGGTGGATACTGGCTGTGGCATAATAAGGTGGATACTGGCTGTGGCATATTAAGGTGTATACTGGCTGTGGCATATTAAGGTGTATACTGGCTGTGGCATATTAAGGTGGATACTGGCTGTGGCATATTAAGGTGTATACTGGCTGTGGCATATTAAGGTGGATACTGGCTGTGGCATATTAAGGTGTATACTGGCTGTGGCATATTAAGGTGTATACTGGCTGTGGCATATTAAGGTGGATACTGGCTGTGGCATATTAAGGTGGATACTGGCTGTGGCATATTAAGGTGTATACTGGCTGTGGCATATTAATGGGCATATTTGGATGTTGGGGCTGAGTGCTGTGAGTGCAATCTGGTACTGGGTAAGTCCTGTAGCCCCCAGACAAGGCCGGGGAGGGGCAATCATGACAGGGTGCTGAAGGGATATGTGCAGCCTATAGTGGGAATTAGTGGGAGGAGTTGGGAGAGTATAAAAGATAGGAACAGGAAGTTTGGGGGCCATTTTAGGAAAGTTTTTCCCCCTTACCTGTTGTCCCACCCACCCTCCCTTTATTTATGGTTAATGAGCCTTTATTTATTATTAATTTATTTCCATGTCACAGCGTTGGCGGAAGCTTGCAGGGTATCCAGGAGGGTTAATGGAAGATTTGGATTGGGGAGAGTCAATCGGGACTCTGGTGGGAGGTTCGAGGGGAAAGTGGTACCTCGAACCTCAGGTATTGGGGGCATTGGGATATGCCCAGAACACGGACTTCGGCAGCCACCTGGATACTCTTGCAAGCTTGGTTGGTTTTCTGTATATGGAATGTTTAATGTTTTTGATGTTTATGTTTAGTCATTGTATTAATTATGGATATACATATATGTGGAATGTAGATATATATATATATATATATATATATATATATATATATATATATATATATATATATATATATATGTGTATATGGTTGTAAATGCAATGGCTATTTAAATAAAGTGCTGTGGCCGTTGTTTTACCCCACAGTCTGGTTTTAAGTTTGAGTTATTTCTAGGCAAATACATATCCTCAATGATAGAAGCTACCATGTCATGGGTGCAATGTGGGTGCAAATTAAAAACAAGAAATGGATTTCAATAACCTTTTTATTACATATGTAAAAAGTTCAATTATAATAATGTATTTTTCTTTGGCCCGTAAAAATGTGCAAAATGTACAATGCAGCCCTCTTTCTGAAAGGTGTGGAGACCCCTGGTCTAGAATATAACTAGCAGAGCAGCTATTGTTTTCTATGCTGATTATGTTGCCATTTTTTAATTGAATGTCCTTTTTGTGTGATTCAGTATCGTTAAATGTAGTAACTATTAGTTTTGTGGACTTTGCTGAATTAAGGAACGTGGTACCAAAGTGACAGATCCACTTTAAGTAACACAAACGTGGGGTATGTGCTTTATTTACCGAGAAATCCAACAATCTGCCTCCGGGTGATCTGATGATAAGTGTTTGCATGTGTTGCAATCAGGGAAAATGTTTTATCATCACTCCATGTAAATGTGCGTGTGTGACATTTGTTAAACATTTTGTGGCCATTATTCAGACAACGACGTGATGTATTCCTCTGTGTACAAAACCCCAGTCTTCCCCTCGAGCCCGCTGGAGCTGTTTACTGTGCTAGTGAGTGATGAGGCCCGGCTGGCGGACTTTGTAGACATTACGGATGGAGTGAGAGTTAAAGACAGTGTGCGGACATTTCATGTATCCTTTTACCTCGCACAAGAAATGGACATTCACAAAAATACCAAGCGAGTCAATGAGTGTTTATTAACACAATATGGACTATAGAAATGTAGACAGACAGGGCAGGCAGATATAAACCAACTGGCTGATCTACAGGAACCAAAACAGAAGGACGTCCTTATACACACTACAGGAATTCAGTTCCTTCAAAATTCCACTGGAAGGTTATTCCAGGTATCTACTACTCTTTACAGTGTCAGCCTTTACTGCTTCCACTGGAAGGTTATTCCAGGTATCTACTACTCTTTACAGTGTCAGCCTTTACTGCTTCCGCTGGAAGGTTATTCCAGGTAACTACTACTCTTTACAGTGTCAGTCTTTACTGCTTCCACTGGAAGGTTATTCCAGGTATCTATTACTCTTTACAGTGTCAGCCTTTACTGCTTGCACTGGGAGGTTATTCCAGGTATCTACTACTCTTTACAGTGTCAGTCTTTACTGCTTCCACTGGAAGGTTATTCCAGGTATCTACTACTCTTTACAGTGTCAGTCTTTACGGCTTCCACTGGAAAGTTATTCCAGGTAACTACTACGCTTTACAGTCTCAGCCTTTACTGCTTCCTCTGGAAGGTTATTCCAGGTATCTACTACTTATTACAGTGTCAGCCTTTACTGCTTCCGCTGGAAGGTTATTCCAGGTAACTACTACTCATTACAGTGTCAGTCTTTACTGCTTCCACTGGAAGGTTATTCCATGTATGTACTACTCTTTACAGTGACAGCCTTTACTGCTCCCACTGGAAGGTTATTCCAGGTATCTACTACTCCTTACAGTGACAGCCTTTACTGCTCCCACTGGAAGGTTATTCCAGGTATCTACTACTCCTTACAGTGTCAGTCTTTACTGCATCCACTGGAAGTTTATTCCAGGTACCTACTACTCTTTACAGTGTCAGCCTTTACTGCTTCCACTGGAAGGTTATTCCAGGCATCTACTACTCTTTACAATGTGAGTCTTTACTGCTTCCGCTTGAAGGTTATTCCAGGTATCTACTACTCATTACAGTGTGAGCCTTTACTGCTTCCTTTGGAAGGTTATTCCAGGTATCTACTACTCATTACAGCGTCAGCCTTTGCTGCTTTGACTGGCAGGTTATTCCAGGTATCTACTACTCTTTACAGTGTCTGCCTTTACTGCATTCACTGGAAGGTTATTCCAGGTATCTACTACACTTTACAGTGCATTCCTTTACTGCCTCCACTGGAAGGTTATTCCAGGTATCTACTACTCTTTACAGTGTCAGCCTTTACTACTTCCACTGGAAGGTTATTCCAGCTATCTACTACTTATTACAGTGTGAGCCTTTACTGCCTCCACTGGAAGGTTATTCCAGGTATCTACTACTCTTTACAGTGTCAGCCTTTACTACTTCCACTGGAAGGTTATTCCAGGTATCTACTACTTATTACAGTGTCAGCCGTTACTGCTTCTGCTGGGAGGTTTTTCCAGCTATCTACTACTCTTTACAGTGTCAGCCTTTACTGCTTCCGCTGGAAGGTTATTCCAGGTATCTACTACTCTATACAGTGCCAGCCATTACTGCTTCCACTGGAAGGCTATTCCAGGTATCTACTATTCTTACAGTGTCAGCCTTTACTGCTTCTGCTGGGAGGTTATTCCAGGTATCTACTACTCTTTACAGTGTCAGCCGTTACTGCTTCCGCTGGAAGGCTATTCCAGGTATCTATGACTCTTTATAGTGTAAGCCTTTACTGATCCCACTGGAAGATTATTCCATATATCTACTACTCTTTACAGTGTCAGCCTTTACTGCTTCCACTGGAAGGTTATTCCAGGTATCTACTACTCTTTACAGTGCCCTCCTTTACTGCCTCCACTGGAAGGTTATTCCAGGTATCTACTACTCTTTACAGTGTCAGCCTTTACTACTTCCACTGGAAGGTTATTCCAGGTATCTACTACTTATTACAGTGTCAGCCGTTACTGCTTCTGCTGGGAGGTTTTTCCAGGTATCTACTACTCTTTACAGTGTCAGCCTTTACTGCTTCCGCTGGAAGGTTATTCCAGGTATCTACTACTCTTTACAGTGTCAGCCTTTACTGCTTCCACTGGGAGGTTATTCCAGGTATCTACTACTCTTTACAGTGTCAGTCTTTACTGCTTCCACTGGAAGGTTATTCCAGGTATCTACTACTCTTTACAGTGTCAGTCTTGACGGCTTCCACTGGAAAGTTATTCCAGGTAATTACTACGCTTTACAGTGTCAGCCTTTACTGCTTCCTCTGGAAGGTTATTCCAGGTATCTACTACTTATTACAGTGTCAGCCTTTACTGCTTCCGCTGGAAGGTTATTCCAGGTATCTACTACTCCTTACAGTGTCAGCCTTTACTGCTTCCACTGGAAGGCTATTCCAGGTATCTACTATTCTTACAGTGTCAGCCTTTACTGCTTCGCTGGAAGGTTATTCCAGGTATCTACTACTCTTTATAGTGTCAGCCTTTACTGCTTCCGGTAAGAGGTTATTCCAGGTATCTACTACTCTTTACAGTGTCAGCCGTTACTGCTTCCGCTGGAAGGTTATTCCAGGTATCTACTACTCTTTACAGTGTCAGCCGTTACTGCTTCCGCTGGAAGGCTATTCCAGGTATCTATGACTCTTTATAGTGTCAGCCTTTACTGCTTCCACTGGGAGGTTATTCCAGGTATCTACTACTCTTTACAGTGTCAGCCTTTACTGCTTCCACTGGAAGGTTATTCCAGGTATCTACTACTCTATACAGTGTCAGCCGTTACTGCTTCCACTGGAAGGTTCTTCCAGGTATCTACTACTCTTTACAGTGTCAGTCTTTACTGCTTCTACTGGAAGGTTATTCCATGTATCTACTACTCTTTACAGTGACAGCCTTTACTGCTCCCACTGGAAGGTTATTCCAGGTATCTACTTCTCTTTACAGTGTCAGCCTTTACTGCTCCCACTGGAAGGTTATTCCAGGTATCTACTACTCTTTACAGTGTCAGCCTTTACTACTTCCACTGGAAGGTTATTCACGGTATCTACTACTCATTACAGTGTCAGCCGTTACTGCTTCTGCTGGGAGGTTTTTCCAGGTATCTACTACTCTTTACAGTGTCAGCCTTTACTGCTTCCGCTGGAAGGTTATTCCAGGTATCTACTACTCTATACAGTGCCAGCCGTTACTGCTTCCACTGGAAGGCTATTCCAGGTATCTACTATTCTTACAGTGTCAGCCTTTACTGCTTCTGCTGGGAGGTTATTCCAGGTATCTACTACTCTTTACAGTGTCAGCCGTTACTGCTTCCGCTGGAAGGCTATTCCAGGTATCTATGACTCTTTATAGTGTCAGCCTTTACTGATCCCACTGGAAGATTATTCCATATATCTACTACTCTTTACAGTGTCAGCCTTTACTGCTTCCACTGGGAGGTTATTCCAGGTATCTAATACTCTTTACAGTGCCCTCCTTTACTGCTTCCACTGGAAGGTTATTCCAGGTATCTACTACTCTTTACAGTGTCATCCTTTACTACTTCCACTGGAAGGTTATTCCAGGTATCTACTACTTATTACAGTGTGAGACTTTACTGCCTCCACTGGAAGGTTATTCCAGGTATCTACTACTCTTTACAGTGTCAGCCTTTACTACTTCCACTGGAAGGTTATTCCAGGTATCTACTACTTATTACAGTGTCAGCCGTTACTGCTTCTGCTGGGAGGTTATTCCAGGTATCTACTACTCTTTACAGTGTCAGCCGTTACTGCTTCCGCTGGAAGGCTATTCCAGGTATCTATGACTCTTTATAGTGTCAGCCTTTACTGATCCCACTGGAAGATTATTCCAGGTATCTACTACTCTTTACAGTGTCAGCCTTTACTGCTTCCACTGGGAGGTTATTCCAGGTATCTAATACTCTTTACAGTGTCAGCCTTTACTGCTTCCACTGGAAGGTTATTCCAGGTATCTACTACTCTATACAGTGTCAGCCGTTATTGCTTCCACTGGAAGGTTATTCCAGGTATCTACTACTCTTTACAGTGTCAGTCTTTACTGCTTCCACTGGAAGGTTATTCCAGGTATCTACTACTCACTACAGTGTCAGCCTTTACTGCTTCCACTGGAAGGTTATTCCAGGTATCTACTACTCCTTACAGTGACAGACTTTACTGCTTCCACTGGAAGGTTATTCCAGGTATCTACTACTTTTTACAGTGTCAGCCTTTACTAGTTCACTAGAAGGTTTGAGGTATGCAGAGTAATAAAGAAATGTATTGGAAGTAGCCAGAAAGACCCCTGTGCCATGCTTTGCCCAATCAGACCACTGGTCCATTCAGCCGTCCTTTGCATACAGTTATACATTATACATTATACAAGAAAGAGATCTAGGGTCACAGGTAGAGTTGAGCGGACACCTAGATCTTCGAGTTCGAGAGGTTCGGCCAAACTTCGGAAAAAAGTCCAGGTTCGGGCTCGAACTTGACCCCGAACTTGACCCTGAACCTGAACCCCATTGAAGTCAATGGGGACACAAACTTTTGGCCACTAAAATGACTCTTTAAAAAGTCCTGGAAAAGGGCTAGAGGGCTGCAAAAGGAATTAAAATGTGGGTAAGAGTAGGACAAGTGCAATATGGATAGGGAAATAACTTCAAAAAACATAAAATCCATACAAATTAAAAATACAGCTAAACCATAAAATAGCACTAGATGGAATCTTTGATTTAAGCTTTGGAAGAACACAAATCTAAATCTAAAGCATGGCTGCCAGGAGGATCAACAGAATTATCCATTTGAGAGAGGGTTGGAGTGCAGGGTATTCTCTTTCAGTTTATACTAAGTGACCCATAGGTTGAGGAGGCGGTGACCGTGGCGGTGTAGGTGGAAGCGGCGCTGGAGGAGGAGGAGGTAGCCAGAATTTTTCAAAGTGCGCTGTAAGCACAGTATTAGACTGTTCTATTTGACTCTCAGATATGAAGTGCACCGCAAGACGCAAATGTACTATTTAGCACCCAAAACTATTAGAATTTTTCAAAGTGCGCTGTAAGCACAGTATTTGACGGTTCTATTTGACTCTCAGATGTAATACATGTAATGCTATTGCTATTCTATAAACCAAAATAGAGTCCCCATTCATAAGAATAGGTCAATTGACCAATCAGTACTTCGGTTTATAGAATAGCAATAGCATTACATGTATTCCATAAACCGAAAGTCTATAAACCGAATGTCTTTCGGTTTATAGACTTTCAGTTTATGGAATACATGTAATGCTATTGGCTTTCTATAAACCGAAATAGAGTCCCTATTCTTATGAATGGGGACTCTATTTCGGTTTATAGAAAGCCCATAGCATTACATACAATGTAATCGCCGAACCCCGAACTCCAACCTGAACATACAGTGAAATGTCCATGTTCGGATCCGGGGTCCAAAAACCGTAATGTTCGGTACGAACCTTAACAGTGGGGTTCGGGTTCGCTCAACACTAGTCACAGGCTGATCTAGATAAAAATATATATTTTTATACATTAAAAAAAAAAACATTTTATACAAATAAAATACAACAAATATACAAGATATATACAATAGATCACAGTGTTATCTAATACCAGCAACTTGATAATTACCTACCTGTGTAATGCGTATTAAATCTCAATCTTCATAAATAAATCCCTAATATTTAAAAACCTACCGCACCATTAAATAATTCCCCATATAATATAATCTACATCACTTGGCTGCTTTCTGCTTTACCTTTGTTGGCCACTAGGTTCAGAGAACTTAATTAAGAAAGTTTTTTTCTGTATAATTATTGATGACCAGCAAAGTAAGGGAATTAAAGCATGTCTAGGGTTGAAATAAGCCAGTTAGTACTGTATTTATCAAACACTGACACAAACCTCCCCAAATTTATCTACACTAAGATACAGAGCTGCAGAATTAATCTAAACTCATCTCTGAGATCATTCACAAATAGAAGAGTGCACTGCAGGGAATTGACAAGGACATTGCAAAATTAAGACCATTGTAGTTGAGTTGGAGGATTTGAGAATGTTTCCGACTCGACTATTTTAACCTTCCATCTTTCCATGTTTTTCTGTTGTTATCTGCGGGGATGGGACTCTTCATCGCTATCTGCAACTTATTGGGCAATAACTGAAAGTAGTTTTTGTTTGTTCCTTACCATTAGCTACTACAGTCACCTTTTACCCCAAACCCTAAACCTATTGCTAACCCTAACCCGAATACTAACCCCAATTATAACCCAAACCCTAAATCTACCACTAAAAAATATATATTAATTTTTAACTGTAATTTTGTTGACTACCTCTAGTTACAACGCTCTTGTCCACAGCAGCGCCATACTGAAAAGGATTGCTGCCTTTCAATATGGCGCTTGCGGTCTCTCTAGGTAGTGATCGCATTGCACACTGGAGTAAAACGGATGAAAAGGTCAGCGAAATATCAGTGCAAACTGTATTTACTTATATTACAGCATCATTTTTAATACCATTTTGAGTCACGTGCACTCTAGGGTGATGGGAGTTGTAACACACAGCTAGGGGAGTTTTACTAGCCTGCCCAGGCTACCCTCCCCAGGATTCCTGCGTGTATGTAACTACATTTGAGTCCAAGTTTTGTTTGCTTTGTGTATTCTTGAAATGCTTCTTTAATTGCTATTAGTATAAACATCTGTGCATTCTGCCTAATGGTCCCAAGCAATGGATTGTTTTATAAGCCCTTTTAAACTGTTAAATTAATGGCCAACACAAGTGCCTTTAGAGACAATTGATTTGTCCGTCCTAATTCTTGACGAGGGCCTGGGTCAAGGGTTTTAAATTGTTTTACTGATGTCGGTCCAGAAACTTGCAGTATAAATCTTTTATTAGACTGGTTTGTTTTTTGCGCATGTGTTTGGCATATGTTTAGGTTGCAAACCGTCTAGTTCCGCTGCTGTTACATGTTTCTGTGTATTACTCCAGACGGAGCCAAGATTCGAAATATTGATCAGATCATAGGCCTGGCACTGATGTGTAAAAGCAATCGGGTCCCAGACAGATTGCTTACTGCGCTCCCGTGACCTTAGATGACAATAACAGTCCTGGGAATGGCAGGGAGGCAGATTTCAACCTAACGTGGGTCGGGGAGATCATTAAAGGATAACTGTCGGCAAAATCTAAAGTCCTGTTTAATTGAAAGACTGTATCACTTATAGTCATGTTAAACAGAGATGCTTTAATGAAACAATAGTAATAAAGGACCTTATTAAGCCCACTTTGCTCCATATACCTCTATCAGGGGAAGTTATTTTGGGTCAGATGAAAGAAGAACTGACCCATCTCACTAAAGATTCTAAACAACATGTCCGCCCTTTGATAGAGCTATACAGAGCAAAGATTCTAAACAACATGTCCTCCTCCTGATAGAGCTATACAGAGCAAAGATTCTAAACAACATGTCCTCCCCCTGATAGAGCTATACAGAGCAAAGATTCTAAACAACATGTCCGCCCCCTGATAAAGCTATACAGAGCAAAGATTCTAAACAACATGTCCTCCCCCTGATAGAGCTATACAGAGCAAAGATTCTAAACAACATGTCCTCCCCCTGATAGAGCGTTACAGAGCAAAGATTCTAAACAACATGTCCGCCCCCTGATAGAGCTATACAGAGCAAAGATTCTAAAAACATGTCCTCCCCCTGATAGAGCGTTACAGAGCAAAGATTCTAAACAACATGTCTGCTCCCTGATAGAGCTATACAGAGCAAAGATTCTAAACAACATGTCCTCCCCTGATAGAGCTATACAGAGCAAAGATTTCAAACAACATGTCCGCCCCCTGATAAAGCTATACAGAGCAAAGATTCTAAACAACATGTCCTCCCCCTGATAGAGCGTTACAGAGCAAAGATTCTAAACAACATGTCTGCTCCCTGATAGAGCTATACAGAGCAAAGATTCTAAACAACATGTCCTCCCCTGATAGAGCTATACAGAGCAAAGATTCTAAACAACATGACTGCCCCCTGATAGAGCTATACAGAGAAAAGATTCTAAACAACATGTCCGCCCCCTGATAGAGCTATACAGAGCAAAGATTCTAAAGGGATATATGGGTCCTGTGTATTTCTGCAGTTGGTGACCCAGGACGTACCGTATTTGCTCGATTATAAGACGACCCTGATTATAAGACGACCCCCCAAACTTTGGATATTCCTTTAGGAAAAAAACTAAAAGCCTGAATATAAGACTACCCTATAGGAAAAAAAGTTCAACTTGTATATATTCACATGTAAATTGCTTTTTTAATAAAAAATTATGATATCAAAACATGTATTTCTTGTTTTTATTTCTTTTTATGTGCCAATGCTGCCTCTCTCTCTCCCCCCTTTAGTGTTGTCTCTCTCCCCCCTCGCCTCTGTTTCTGCACCCCCTCCCTCCCCTTGTCTCTGTCTCTTCCCCCCCTCCCCTTGTCTCTGTTTCTTAACCCCTTCCTCCCCTTGTTGCTGTCTCTTCCCCCCTCCCTCCCCTTGTTGCTCTGCCCCCCTCCCCTTGTCTCTGTTTCCTAACCCCTTCCTCCCCTTGTTGCTGTCTCTTCCCCCCTCCCTCCCCTTGTTGCTCTGTCCACCCCCTCCCCTTGTCTCTTTTTCTTAACCCCTCACCCCCTCCTAGCGCTGAAAGAACCAAGTGCAGAGAATTAAGAAGAGACCAAAGTAGCCGAGTTGAGGACATTCTCCCATTGAGCTGAACTGGAGAATTTTTCCAACTCAGATAACTTTGCCTTAACTTTGGGATTCATCTGTCAATTCCCGGCAATTCTTCCATTCATGAATATAGTGGAGGCACTTTTAATATAAGCGCCTATCATTGCGCACAGACGACTTCTGAGCTTCAGCATTGAGCCACATGCTCCCAGAGGGATCACCAGAGCCGACTGGACCCAAAACATGTCTCCCAACTGTCCCCCTCTCTGGCAAAGCTGATCTCATTGCACTCAACCTCCAAAGTTCTCCCCTCGGTATCCCACCTACCCAGGGGCAGAAGATGGAAGGTATGGGGAGGGTCGGCCAAAATGACGATGTAACTTAACTAAATGTTTTGTGTGTGTAGGTGGAGGACATCTTCAGATACCCAGGTCTTTTAATCAATATATTTGCTGCTTTATTGAAGATGGAAAGGTTCATGTTAGAGAGACAGAATCACCAAATCATGACACAAACTCTGCAATGAATCACAAAGCTGCTAACACAGTGTCAGCAGAAAAGCCAACAGACGCACAGATCAGCTGATTTTATAATGCTTGAGTGAAACATACTCATTTGTATATCAAACAGGAGATACCACAGACACAATTAAAACACATTTGATTGTAATTCATGCATTTGCTTGTAATAATATGCTTCCACAATGTATAGATCATTTTATATTGACAGTATTAGTAATATCTGGGTAACAGAGCCCCCTTCGTTCTGCCGTTTGTGTAAACTTTCTAACAGTAAAACAACTAAAGGCAGGGTATTCGCTGCTCATTATCACCTATTTTAAATAAAACTCTGTTTTCTGATGTATTTGTAAAGCACTTTCTGTATCTAGTTACACAGGGTGCATCGCACATATAATATGCGTGTTAATAGCTATAATAGACATATATCATAGACAGTGGGGCTTATAAGATGCAGACTCTTCAGAGATTGTTGTAATAACACTAATTTGACTCATTTAAACACTAGTCGGATTGTTCCTCTGTTGGAGAATTCAATACAATGATCTGGCTCTGAATACCTTCCTTTTCCCTCAATGTGGAAGGCACGGGAGGGAATCAAAGGGTCAATTTAACAATATATATACAGAGCATAACAATGTAACATAGAATGGCAGATAAGAACCATTCGACCCATCTAGTCTGCCCAATTCTGATATGGACATTGTACCATTCCTCATAGATTAAGAAGATCATTGCTTTAAAGTGACACACAGCTGATTTTCTCTATGTTTATTCTCTGTATAATGTATGTAATCAGCCTTTGTGTTTATCTTTAAACCTATGTACAGGTGTCACCTGTTGATTTACATTGCATATCATTTCATGGCACCACACTCCACCATGGGTCATATATATCATTAGAATTAACAGGAGAGATGTCTACAATGTGTTTATTATGGATTGTTACAGGGGGCTTTATTCAGTGAGTTACTGAATATCAAGGACTATAATAGACCCTGACAGAAACTCACGGAGACAGTGTTTGAATCATTCTCAGTGTAAATATAATTTAGGTCACAGTGGCCCTTTCAGAGTGTATGACCTGGCTGGACAACAATGGCCACAGCCAGCGGCTATGACTTCAAAGATGTCAAAGGGCTTGATTCAAGAACAAGGGATTTGCAGGGAATTGAGAAGGGAATTTCAAATTTAAGACCAAAGTAGCTGAGTTCGGACTGGTGCATATTTCCAACTCAGCTTCTCTAACCTTAGGTTTGAAATTCACTTCCCAGTTCCTAGGATAACAAACATTTGACCCATCTAGTCTGCCCAATTTTTTACATACGTTTATTAGTCTAGCATAACTATTCCATGCATCCACTACCCTCTCAGTAATGTAATACTTTCATTAGTGCCTGGACTTATCTTATATCTAGGATAGCCTTATACCTATTCCATGCATGCTTAAACTCCTTCACTGTATTAACCTATACCACTTCTACTGGAAGACTATTCCATGCATCCACTCCCCTCTCAGTAAAGTAATACTTTCATTAGTCCCTGACCTTATCTTATATCTAGGATAGCCTTATACCTATCCCATGCATGCTTAAACTCCTTCACTGTATTAACATCTACCACTTCTACTGGAAGACTATTCCATACATCCACTACCCTCTCAGTAATGTAATACTTTCATTAATCCCTGGTCTTATCTTATATCTAGGATAGCCTTATACCTATCCCACGCATGCTTAAACTCCTTCACTATATTAACCTCTACCACTTCTACTGGAAGACTATTCCATACATCCACTACCCTCTCAGTAATGTAATACTTCCATTAGTCCCTGGCCTTATCTTATATCTAGGATAGCCTTATACCGATCCCATGCATGCTTAAACTCCTTCACTGTATTAACCTCTACCACTTCTACTGGAAGGCTATTCCATACATCCACTACCCTCTCAGTAATGTAATACTTCCATTAGTCCCTGGCATTATCTTATATCTAGGATAGCCTTATACCTATCCCATGCATGCTTAAACTCCTTCACTGTATTAACCTCTACCACTTCTACTGGAAGACTATTCCATGTATCTACTACCCTCTCAGTAATGTAATACTTTCATTAGTCCCTGGCCGTATCTTATATCTAGGATAGCCTTATACCTATACCCACGCATGCTTAAACTCCTTCACTGTATTAACCTCTACCACTTCTACTGGAAGACTATTCCATACATCCACTACCCTCTCAGTAATGTAATACTTCCATTAGTCCCTGGCCTTATCTTATATCTAGGATAGCCTTATACCGATCCCATGCATGCTTAAACTCCTTCACTGTATTAACCTCTACCACTTCTACTGGAAGACTATTCCATACATCCACTACCCTCTCAGTAATGTAATACTTCCATTAGTCCCTGGCCTTATCTTATATCTAGGATAGCCTTATACCTATCCCATGCATGCTTAAACTCCTTCACTGTATTAACCTCTACCACTTCTACTGGAAGACTATTCCATACATCCACTACCCTCTCAGTAAAGTAATACTTTCATTAGTCCCTGACCTTATCTTATATCTAGGATAGCCTTATACCTATCCCACGCATGCTTAAACTCCTTCACTGTATTAACCTCTACCACTTCTACTGGAAGACTATTCCATGCATCCACTACCCTCTCAATAAAGTAATACTTTCATTAGTTTTATTCAGGAACACAAATAAGACAAATGCACCCTCCTGGGCTGTGTTGAATAAAGATTGGAGACCAGTCTGTATTTTACTGACCCCAGCCCTGGAGTGAGCATGTGTCATAAGTGACCCCTCCTTATGACAGACTGGGGGTTATTTCTAAAAATCAAATGTATGCAAACCGTGTCTAACAACGTCTGTCAAGCTGTCCCAATGTTATCGGGACTCCTTTACCTGTATTTTCCAAATATCTCTTAAAATTCAAAGAGTCTTCCAACGGATTGTAATGTAATGCACCCTACAGACTTATGCCGCTGACGCAGACTCCCCAGCCACCTTCTGACACCACAATCCCACTTTTCTTTTACTAGACCTTAGACAGTTTATTTGGTTATTTATATAAAAAAATAATTTCTGGGGCAACGTTCTGAAAGTGGTCTAAACAGCAGCAACATTCCACTGGTGTCCATGGTGAAGGCGGAACATTCCACTGGTGTCCATGGTGAAGGCGGAACATTCCACTGGTGTCCATGGTGAAGGCGGAACATTCCACTGGTGTCCAAGGTGATGGCAGAACATTCCACTGGTGTCCATGGTGAAGGCGGAACATTCCACTGGTGTCCATGGTGAAGGCGGAACATTCCACTGGTGTCCATGGTGATGGCAGAACATTCCACTGGTGTCCATGGTGAAGGCGGAACATTCCACTGGTGTCCAAGGTGATGGCAGAACATTTCACTGGTGCCCATGGTGAAGGCAGAACATTCCACTGGTGTCCATGGTGAAGGCGGAACATTCCACTGGTGTCCATGGTGATGGCAGAACATTCCACTGGTGTCCATGGTGAAGGCGGAACATTGCACTGGTGTCCATGGTGAAGGCGGAACATTCCACTGGTGTCCATGGTGAAGGCGGAACATTCGACTGGTGTCCATGGTGATGGCAGAACATTCCACTGGTGTCCATGGTGAAGGCGGAACATTCCACTGGTGTCCATGGTGAAGGCGGAACATTCCACTGGTGTCCATGGTGAAGGCGGAACATTCCACTGGTGTCCAAGGTGATGGCAGAACATTGCACTGGTGTCCATGGTGAAGGCGGAACATTCCACTGGTGTCCATGGTGAAGGCGGAACATTCCACTGGTGTCCATGGTGAAGGCGGAACATTCCACTGGTGTCCATGGTGATGGCAGAACATTCCACTGGTGTCCATGGTGAAGGCGGAACATTCCACTGGTGTCCATGGTGAAGGCGGAACATTCCACTGGTGTCCATGGTGAAGGCAGAACATTCCACTGGTGTCCATGGTGAAGGCGGAACATTCCACTGGTGTCCATGGTGATGGCAGGACATTTCACTGGTGCCCATGGTGAAGGCAGAACATTCCACTGGTGTCCATGGTGAAGGCGGAACATTCCACTGGTGTCCATGGTGATGGCAGAACATTTCACTGGTGTCCATGGTGATGGCAGAACATTCCACTGGTGTCCATGGTGAAGGCGGAACATTCCACTGGTGTCCATGGTGAAGGCGGAACATTCCACTGGTGTCCATGGTGATGGCGAAAAATTCTACTGGTGTCCATGGTGAATGAGGACCATTCCACTTGTTTCCGTGGTAATTGCAAAACATTCCACTGGTTGCCCTTGTGATTTTCCAAACATTCCAATGGTGTTCACGGTGATGGCGGCACATTCCACTAGTTTTAATGGTGGTGGCAGAACATTCCACTGGTTTCCACGGTGACTGTGGAACGTTCAGCACTATGCCCTAGACATTTTTATATATAATCACCATTTTGTACTTGTCTTTATTTTAGATTTATTGGCAGGCTAGGCATACAAACATTTCCAATACAACCTAATGCAGTGACCAGTTATATTAACGAAGTACAAGAATACAACATACTACAGGTGTGGAGAGAATGGGTCTAAACATAATATTCTGCGACTATAAAATAGTTAGTGTATAACTGATATGATATAGGTAGTGTATAACTGATATCATATAGGTAGTGTATAACTGATGATATGATATAGATAATGTATAACTGATATGATATAGGTAGTGTATAACTGATATGATATAGATAGTGTATAACTGATATCATATAGGTAGTGTATAACTGATGTAATATAGGTAGTGTATAACTGATATAATATAGGTAGTGTATAACTGATGATATGATATAGGTAGTGTATAACTGATATCATATAGGTAGTGTATAACAGATATGATATAGGTAGTGTACAACTGACATTATATAGATAGTGTATAACTGATATGATATAGGTAATGTATAACTGATGATATGATATAGCTGGTGTATAACTGATATAATATAGGTAGTGTATAACTGATGATATGATATAGGTAGTGTATAACTGATATCATATAGGTAGTGTATAACAGATATGATATAGGTAGTGTATAACTGACATTATATAGATAGTATATAACTGATATGATATAGGTAATATATAACTGATGATATGATATAGGTAGTGTATAACTGATATAATATAGGTAGTGTATAACTGATGATATGATATCGGTAGTGTATAACTGATATGATATAGGTAGTATATAACTGATATGATATAGGTAGTGTATAACTGACATTATATTGATAGTGTATAACTGATATGATATAGGTAATGTATAACTGATGATATGATATAGGTAGTGTATAACTGATATGATATAGGTAGTGTATAACTGATATGATATAGGTAATGTATAACTGATATGATATAGGTAGTGTATAACTGATATGATATAGGTAGTGTATAACTGATATGATATAGGAAGTGTATAGCTGATATGATATAGGAAGTGTATAACTGATGATATGATATAGATAGTGTATAACTGATATCATATAGATAGTGTATAACTGATATGATATAGATAGTGTATAACTGATATGATATAGGAAGTGTATAACTGATGATATGATATAGATAGTGTATAACTGATATGATATAGGAAGTGTATAACTGATGATATGATATAGGAAGTGTATAACTGATATGATATAGGAAGTGTATAACTGATGATATGATATAGATAGTGTATAACTGATATCATATAGGTAGTGTATAACTGATATGATATAGATAGTGTATAACTGATATGATATAGATAGTGTATAACTGATATCATATAGATAG
>CM069860.1:221305296-221310296 GCA_036172795.1 Pelodytes ibericus
TCAGCTCACCTCAGCTCACCTCATCTCACCTCATCTCACCTCATCTCACCTCAGCTCACCTCATCTCACCTCATCTCACCTCAGCTCACCTCAGGTCAGCTCACCTCAGCTCACCTCAGCTCACCTCAGCTCACCTCAGCTCACCTCAGCTCACCTCATCTCATCTCACCTCATCTCACCTCATCTCACCTCAGCTCACCTCAGCTCACCTCATCTCACCTCATCTCACCTCATCTCACCTCAGCTCACCTCAGCTCACCTCATGTCAGCTCACCTCAGCTCACCTCAGCTCACCTCATGTCACCTCATGTCACCTCAGCTCACCTCAGCTCACCTCAGCTCACCTCAGCTCACCCCATCTCACCTCATCTCACCTTAGCTCACCTCATCTCACCCCATCTCACCTCATCTCACCTCAACTCTCCTCATCTCACCCCATCTCACTCATCTCACCTCAACTCACTTCATCTCAATTCAACTAACCCCATATCCCCTTATCTCACCTCACCTCTCCTCCTCTCACCTCATCTCACCCCATCTCACCTCATCTCACCCCATCTCACCTCATCTCATCTCACCTCATCTCATCTCTCCTCATCTCACCTCATCTCACCCCATCTCATCTCACCTCATCTCACCTTATCTCACCTCATTTCACCTCATCTCAGCTCACCTCATCTCACCTCATCTCATCTCATCTCACCTCACCTCATCTCATCTCACCTCATCTCAGCTCACCTCATCTCAGCTCACCTCATCTCATCTCATCTCATCTCATCTCACCTCATCTCACTTCATCTCACCTCATCTCACCTTAGTTAACCTTATCTCACCTCATCTCACCTCATCTCATCTCATATCAGCTCACTTCATCTCACCTCAGCTCACCTCAGTTCACCTCATCTCACCTCATCTCAGTTCATCTCAGCTCACCTCAGCTCACCTCAGCTCACCTCATCCTACCCCAACTCTCCTCATCTCACCTCTACTCTCCTCATCTCACCTCATCTCACCTCATCTCACCTCTACTCTCCTCATCTCACCTCAACTCTCCTCATCTCACCTTAACTCACCCCATATCCCCTTATCTCACCTCACCTCTCCTCCTCTCACCTCATCTCACCCCATCTCACCTCATCTCACCCCATCTCACCTCATCTCACCCCATCTCATCTCATCTCACCTCATCTCATCTCATCACATCTCACCCCATATCACCCCAACTCTCCTCATCTCACCTCAACTCTCCTCATCTCCTCAACTCACCCCATATCACCCCAACTCTCCTCATCTAATAGAAAGGCAATAGTATTACACGTATTCTATAGGCCGAAAGTTTATAAACCGAAGGTCGTTTGGTTTATAGACTTTCGGTTAATAGATTACATGAAATGCTATTGGCTATTCTATAAACCAAAATAGAGTCCCCATTCATACGAATAGGTCAATTGACCTATTCGTATGAATGGGGACTCTATTTCTTTTTATAGAATAGCAATAACATTACATTGTATTCTATAAACCGAAAGTCTATAAACTGAATGTCTTTCGGTTTATAGACTTTCGGTTTATGGAATACATGTGATGCTATTGCTATTCTATAAACCGAAAGTCTATAAACCGAATGACTTTCGGTTTATAGACTTTCGGTTTATAGCCGAACCTCGAACTCCATACAGTGAAATGTTGGGTTCGGGTTCGTGGCACAGACACCGTAATGTTCAGTGCGGTTTGGGTTTGCTCAACACTAATCACCTCATCTCACCTCATCTCACCTCATCCTACCCCAACTCTCCTCATCTCACCTCAACTCTCATCTCACCTCATCTCACCTCATCTTACCTCATCTCACCTCAGCTCACCTCATCTCACCTCATCCTACCCCAACTCTCCTCATCTTACCTCAACTCACCTCATCTCTCCTCATCTCACCTCATCCTACCCCAACTCTCCTCATCTCACCTCAACTCTCATCTCACCTCATCTCACCTCATCTCACCCCATCTCACCTCATCTCACCTCATCTCACCTCATCCTACCCCAACTCTCCTCATCTCACCTGAACTCTCATCTCACCTCATCTCACCTCATCTCACCTCATCCTACCCCAACTCTCCTCATCTCACCTCAACTCTCACCTCACCTCATCTCACCTCATCTCACCTCATCTCACCCCATCTCACCTCATCTCACCTCATCTCACCTCATCTCACCTCAGCTCACCTCATCTCACCTCATCTCACCTCAGCTCACCTCATCTCACCTCATCTCACCTCATCTCACCTCATCCTACCCCAACTCTCCTCATCTCACCTGAACTCTCATCTCACCTCATCTCACCTCATCTCACCTCATCCTACCCCAACTCACCTCATCTCACCTCATCTCACCTCATCTCACCTCATCTCACCTCAACTCACCCTTTAGTGAATAATCACTATTGAGCCTTTGTTTGTCTGTCTCTTCCTACGCTTTCTTTGACTCACAGTTATATACTAATAGACCTAAAATCCCAAACATGATCAGGCTAGTAACTTGTCCACTTTTACCCGCAGTAATAAGATTGGAACCTCGTTGGGAACATTTCTAACAGAAAAAGGTAAAGAGACAATGATCCATCTATAAAGCACAAAGCACATATCAACCTCTAAATCAGGTCAATAATAAAAAAATAAAGATTTAGAAGCATTTCTTTCGAATGTCTGTGCCCATTTTCTTTCCTGACCTGAGGGTGTTGGAAAGATAATTAGAAAAGTCCCAAGTGAGCCTTCTGTGGTTCTCTGAAATTCCACCAAAGTTCTGCTTGAAGAACTGGATGTGACTTTGTCTAAAACCTTCTCCAATTCTCAAGAAGAGGAAATCCATTCCAAGAAAACCAACATTTAGTAGCTTGGCAGACAGTTTGTTTTCTCACAGATGTTCCAGAAAATGTCTTCTCTTGGATACAATGCTGAGGACATTAACTGGAGAATTTGTGACTGTCAAAGAAAGTGAAACAGTCTTCCCCAGGACATGTTTATAAATAAATTAATAACATTTAACTAGTTTGCTGGATAGTTTGGAACTTGATGACCTTGCTGCTAAAAGTTAATTCTGATAAAGCATGCTCCCTTTCATTTACCACAAACAACTGTATGCAAAATAATTATTATTTTAATTTAATTTTTGTCTTTATTGAGTCTATTCATGAACAAAAATATATCTCCCTATGTAGCTAATCGTTGTGCATAACCATAGATTGCACTATACAAACTCTTAGGACTGGATTCACTTCATTTGAGAGTCAAATCCGGCAGGTGAGACATTAAACCCAAGTTGGAATCGTCCCATTGACATTAATGGTAGGTGAAATGATCAAAGCTATGGAAAGTAAACTCGGTAGCCGAATGTGACTTAGTCTCAAAATGAAAGTCGACCTCCAAAGTGGAATTTTAGTGAATATATTCATAAATGTATACTTATGTAGAAAAGAAGAAAAGGGAGAGGTGAAAACAGAAGGAGAAAGGAACTCTCATTGTTAGATTTAACTTTACGGGTGTGCAATGTGGGTGCTGGGGCATGTCCTGGAGTGTGGGTGATGGGCCATGTCCTGAGTATTCAGTGTGGGTGCTGGGGCATGCCCTGGGTGTGCAATGCGGGTGCTGGGACATGTCCTGGAGTGTGGGTGATGGGCCATGTCCTGAGTATTCAGTGTGGGTGCTGGGGCATGCCCTGGGTGTGCAATGTGGGTGCTGGGACATGTCCTGGGTGTGCAATGTGGGTGCTGGGGCATGTCCTGGAGTGTGGGTGATGGGCCATGTCCTGAGTATTCAGTGTGGGTGCTGGGGCATGCCCTGGGTGTGCAATGCGGGTGCTGGGACATGTCCTGGGTGTGCAATGTGGGTGCTGGGACATGTCCTGGGTGTGCAATGCGGGTGCTGGGACATGTCCTGGGTGTGCAATGTGGGTGCTGGGACATGTCCTGGGTGTGCAATGCGGGTGCTGGGACATGTCCTGGGTGTGCAATGTGGGTGCTCGGACATGTCCTGGGTATACAAGGTAATGCTATGGCAAGAGATGTGGGGAAAATGATGAAAGGAGAAACGGAGTGGGGTAGGTAGGAGCCCAAACCGCTTACTCTGTAAGGGGTCCACAATTTCTAATGGCAGCCCTGTGTGCAAAGCACATACATGCTTCCATGCTTTGTCATATTGCCAGGGCCATGTGGCCTTCCGGTGCTCAGTCAGATAAGTGTGTGGGGAGCACGAGAGAGACAGTATTAAAGGCGCTGTCTTTCGCAGAAAACAGATGAGTACTGGGGAAGGGAGAGGAGGGGGAATCTGGTTGTGGCATATTAATGGGCATACTGGTTGTGGAATGTTAATGGGCATAGAGTGACATTTAATGGGTATACTGGCTGTGGAATATTAATGGGCATACTGGCTATAGAATATTAATGGACATAGAGTGGCATATCAATGGGCATACTGGCTTTGGAATATTAATGGGCATACTGGCTCTGTCATAACAATGGACATACTGGTGGAATATTAATGGGGATACTGGCTGTAGAATATTCATGGACATAGAGTGGCATATCAATGGGCATACTGGCTTTGGAATATTAATGGGCATACTGGCTCTGTCATATCAATGGACATACTGGTGGAATATTAATGGGGATACTGGCTGTAGAATATTCATGGACATAGAGTGGCATATCAATGGGATACTGGCTGTGGAATATTAATGGGCATACTGGCTGTGCCATATTAATGTGCATACTGGCTGTGGAATATAAATGGACACAGAGTGGCATATCAATGGGATACTGGCTGTGGAATATTAATGGGCATACTGGCTGTGCCATATTAATGTGCATACTGGCTGTGGAATATAAATGGACACAGAGTGGCATATCAATGGGCATACTGGCTGCAGCATATTAGTGGGCATATTGACTGTGGCATATTAATGGGCAAACTGGCTGTGGCATATTCATGGGCAAACTAACAGTGGCA